>CM043023.1:2662697-2863934 GCA_023690525.1 Holotrichia oblita
TTGCATTTGGGTACTCAAACATTTGTCTAATTTCGTCAACAATTTCCCGGTCCCAGTTTTTACGATGATACTATTATTTTTATCAGTATTCTTTTAAATAGATACGTTCATAAACTACCATAGATATTAAAGATAACTCTGCGCTCGTATCAATCAAAGCTTTAAAACGAATATTTTCAATATTTACGCAAATAAACGGTAAAATTGTCTCATTAATAATTTTACATTCTTTTAATTTTTCAATTTTGAATAGATCTATAGGGTGTTCATAAGACGTGGCGATGAACGTATACATCTGATTGTTCTGACAACTTTCACTAATAGGGTCTTCTACAACGTCTTCGTATGAATTTTTAAATTTACCCGATTTTAAAATACAATTAACATGATTAATACTAGAGTTAACATGAACGTCGTTACAAGAATCTTGATAAGTTATCCTAAAAAATTATCATGTATTTGTTCTTCAACTACTTCTATATTGTTTAAATTTTGCATAATTTCACATCTAATATCGTTCTCTGTTGCTTTACTTGCATTTTGATTGCCTGGTTTAACATATTCCCTGTTTCCCGCATTGCCATCTCTGGCTTGATTAACATTATTACCTGAACGTGACATCCTATTAAAATTCTTATTGCATTATTCTAGCGTTATTCTATTAGGAAAATTCTGACGTTCCCTAAAATTTTGTCCGCCACTAGGTGTATACCTGTTTTGTTGTTGATTTGAATTAAGTGCACAAAAAAACGAATACATCTAATAAAAATATCCGCTTTGTTTCAAGTATAAGGTAACTTCCCATATGAGCGATAATATCGTAAAATTAGTACAAGAATATCATACTCAGCGTGTAAATATTTCATAATATCTGTTTAAGTATATTGTAAATTTAATGGAGGAGTGTCAAAATAAGTGTATGATATTCTCGGTCTACGAAATCTATATTTTTCAACCAAGTATAGGTGATATCTCAAAAGTAATATCCCGTACTTAGGACAAGTATAGCGACACTTTGAACAAAGTATATGTTTTTCTTAAAGTGAATATATCGTAACTTTAAATAGAATATTGCGTAGTTTTCTTTAGGACCTCTAATATTCTTACCATGAATAAACTTTAAATTTATTTCAATGAGATTATATTCTCATTGAGTAACGATCCGAGTGCGGCAAGTGACAATATATTTAGATAGTCTTATACACTTTGATATTTTCCCGAGATACACAGTAGTTTCATATGAATTAAATTGTTTTTATGAACTATATAATTTATTGATCTATTGAGAAAAAGTTACAATTAATCTACACACGACAAATAATTGTTATATACAGAAGACAAGAAGACATTGTTTCGGAAATACAAATAAGTATACAAAAATCTATTGCCACAATGTTATATATTAAAAATACTGCTTATCCTGTATCTTACAGACTAATCTAAAGATGTACTAGAAATTGTTGTGGAAACCTGTGGACAAATTTCATGTAACATAATGCTCGCGGTAACGAGTTTGAAACCTTAAATAAAACAAGTTGTGATTCCTCTTTATGAATAAAAATATCTCGAATTTTACAAAACATTGGCAACTCGTCTTTTTTATCATACAGAACTACACTAACATTTGATTCATACCTAATTCCAGTAAAAATCTTCACCGTCTTCTGTTTCCATCCCACAAGATTTTAATAATTCAGGCACATTGCACACATTTTCCAATTTATCAATATAATATAAATACAGTATTACAGTAATAATAAACAAGGCTTCAAAGGAGTGAGCATTAAACTACCATGAAACAATGGCAAACGCATGCGCAAAATGTTAGCAACCCCTCGGCAGTTTCTATTTGAGTGTTACTATACTTTCTTTAAAAATTGTAATATACTTGAAGTAAGTAATATCCTACGAAGCATAATCATATACTTGGATGAAGATTATGCAAAATCTATATGTTTATAACGATACTATCTTCACCTCAAACAAAATATAATGTACGTTTCATATAATACTATGCCAGTATTAATATAAAACTATATATGATCAATATGAGTAAGAGAGCTTCGTTTTGATCATACATTTCAAAGAAGGCAATAAGTTCGGAATAAATATAGCCATAGCTTTCCACGAATATAATATTTTTGTTGCATTAATATGCAATGTTAAACCAAGTTTATACAGTCAATATACTTGTACTAAGAAGAGATTTTTTGTGTGTGCTTGTGTCGGATTGTATGTGTACAGATCATCAAATTCCAATAGTAATTCACACATTTCACTGCATATCTTTATCTGCCTAATAACAGTAGCCTTTAGGTACTATATTGAAATCAAAATGCTTAGATAAGTATTTAATTAATTCTAATACTAAGATTTTAGGACTAAGATGTTGCGCTATGGAAAATTTAGTCGTAAAATATGATTCTCTGGAGCCATGTTTAAAAGGTTCATACTTTCCCCATTATGAGATAGCTCCTAATTTTTTATTGAATTATATCATTCTAGTACTTGGATTGTTCAAAGCAGTAGTGCAGAACGGCCTTCCAAGATCACCCGATCTCTCGTATCCTGATTAGTTAGAGCCTTAAAGAAAATGTTAAGAGCCATGACCCTTCAATTGCATAAAGGTTTTCACCCAAAAGTTCCATGGACAATTTTTTACCAACGCTTTGGTGTACATCAATAACTGGATGGAAATCAGTTTCAACACTTATTATGTTGTTACTATTTCTAGCTCGAAAGTAATTGTAAGTGTCATGGGGGATATTCGAGTTATCCCTAAAATAAGAAGCTGCAGATGCCAGGAACGCTGTCACGCGGGATTTGGCGACACTGGCGTGTAGCTTGGCTCCCTTTCTCCCAGTCTCCGCCCCGGCGATGTGTCTGCGACGTTCGTTCTAGTCTTGCTAGCCGTTAGAGATGGAGCTGCACACGCTTCTCACGCCAGTTGCGAATTACGGTCTGTGATTCGTATTTTGTGTGCAAAAAACGCAACGCCGGTGGACATTCAGAACACAGACACAGAAAGTGTATGAGCGTGAAACATGTCCGCAAATGGTGCAGAGAATTCAAAGACGGACGTGCAAACGTCCATAACGAACAACGTTCTGGCCGGCCATCGGTGTTGGACGAAACGATTGCGAAAGTGGAAGAAGCAATGCTGAAAGATCGAGTGACTGTTCGGGACCTCAGCGAGCTGATCCCTGATGTTAGCAAGTCCTGCATTCACAAGGTTTGCATTGCCAAGGTTTGTGTAAGGTGGTTCCCGAAAATGCTGACGGATGACAACAAACAGCAACGTGTGGAAGCGACCCGCGAATTCCTTCAGATCTACGAAATCGATGGAGAGAAATTTTTGGACTCTATTGTCACTGGAGACGAAACCTGGTTCCACTACACGACACCGGAGTCAGTGGAAACATCCAGACTCGCCAAAACCGCGGAAATTTAAACAAACGCTGTCTTCCGGCAAAGTGATGGTGAGCATCTTTTGGGACAGGACGGGGTTATTGTTGTGCGAATTCATACCTACCGGCACAACAATTGCTGCGAACCGCTATTGTGAGACGTTGAAGAACCTTCGCCGCGCGATCCAAAGAAGAGGAGAGACATGCTCACAAAGGGAGTGCGTCTCCATCAGGACAACGCTCGTCCGCACACCGCCCGTATTACAACCGATCTCATTAACGGGTTTGGATAGAATACTGTCACACACCCGCCCTACAGCCCAGACATGGTCCCCAGTGATTTCCATCTCTTCCCTGTATTGAAGATACATTGGCCTTTCAAAATATGTATTATTCAATGCCAATAAATATGTTTTTCATTGTTTAAAGTCATTGGGAAACTTATTTTACGGACCACCCTCCCATCTTCCTATTAAATGTCAGTGCCCGATAAATAAAAAAAAATATTAAAACAGATTAAAAAGCTAATTAATTTGATATCTAACCAAGGAAATCGTATTTTTAACTGGTTTTCCCTATTTTAGTTTTTGACAGGTTGCATGGTATAGGATGGATAGAATACAATAAAATGTATGACGGAAAAATAGGTTAATAGCTAACAGCCCAGTAATGTACTATGAATGTTAATCCAGACGCTGGGATTACCTGTATACATACCAGAGCAGTGCGTAAAGTAACTAGTTACAGTTACAGTTATTCACTCGCTTTTATTCTCTAATGATATTATATGAATCAGCTGTGGAAAAGCAAATTTAAATGTAACGTAATTACTTGTTGCATGTAACTCGCACAGCTCTGATACATACTCAGGATGCAACTAATTGGTTGAACCGTTGTAATTAAACCGCGAGGAATTTTGAAAATTCTTCTTGGAAATTGATTGAAGGCTACATAGGCTATGTTTTAAAAATATTTTTGTACAGGCTGCTTGTAGCAATCGGTAACGAACCAAACTTATGTTTTTTTAAATGTGACACTCAGTATTAATATATTACAATTGATTTTGCTAATTACTATAAATAATTTCATATAACTTTAATTGGGTCTAAAACCCATAGTTACGGAGAAATAAGCGATTAAAGTTGAAAAAACGCTCCAATGTCGCCAATTTTTTACAAAAGCCAGAAATGTGTATCACTAAACTAAATTCTTAACTAACATAATAGCCTGCACTAGATTTGAAATTATTCGCTATTATGCAACAAGATCGAGTTTTGCAAATCTATTTCGAACTTAGTTTTTTCAAATGGAACACCCATCAAGCTCTTTACTACGGTTTTTGTCATGTTTTACCATAGTCTTTATACAGAATTGTTATAGCTTGACAAAAAATACAGTGATATAGGGATAATTCAAATCATTTTTATTTTAATATTAATTGAGAATGTAACCATACTTTGATATATCAATGATTTCTGATTCATAATAATTTATATAATAATTTCGTAGATAAATTAAATGCTGTTTTATTTGACCTAAATGTAGAAATAAATCTGAGATTAAAACAAAATTCTGAAATAAAGCAATGATGGTCAAAGCGATGTTATAATTGAAGATGTTACTTGATCAATTGACTGTAATAGACTAAAAAGATATTGATGTATATAAGTTTTTATTATAACATATTCTTTCATTTTTCTCTAAGATACATTTTAACGTGAATATAGCAACAATAATCACTAACAGAGGCGTCATCATTTATAAAATATATTACAGGCTTTAAACATTCAAAATTTATTTTTTTTAATAAGTTGTTCAATTAAGATGTTTAAGGAAGAAGTATAATTCCTTAGAATTATACAAATTAACGGAAAACTAATTTATATCCACACAATATATTAATATATATACAATACACACCTAATTTATAACTATCTATATCTTAACCTACATATTACATATTGTACAATCAAAAAAGTTCTCATTTACAGAAATACGGTTGGTTGACAAAAAGTTGTGCCATATAATACTGCAACAAGTCGCCATTACCCTTTTACTTTAAATTCGTCAGGGTAGCTGCGCTTACAACCATAAAATCAATTTGAAGAAACATTTACATGTTCACTTTTGTTAAGATCAAGAAGTGTTTCGCCGTTGCCATCTTGAAAGTTTGGGTCTGCCCCTTTATCTAGTAATAAACGCACCAAATCAGTGTGCCTCTGATGTACAGCAACGGCAAGGGGAGTTATATTGTATTTGTTAGTCATATTCACCTTTGCGTCTCTAGTTAACAATAATTCGACTACGTCTGTATTTCCTTTCCATGCAGCATAGTGTAGAGGAGTACAACCACCTCGATCTTCAATATTTGCATTTGAACCCCAGTCTAATAATACCTTTATAAGATTAATAGTTTTGCTCCTTATACTTAACTCAAGAGCAGTCCAACCATGTGTGGATCGGGCATCAGTATTGGCATCTCTGCATAACAATAACTTGACTATGTCTATATCTTCCCGTTTAGCAGCGAAAAGGAGCGGTGTATAATTACCGACCGTTTTAGCGTTGACGTCTGCTCCCTTGTCTAAAAGTAGAGCTACAACGGTTTTATGTCTATAGTCTGTTGCAAAGTGGAGAGGCGTACTATTATGTCTATCTTTAGCGTTCACTTTAGCGCCATTATCTAATAACATTTTTACAGCATCTACATTCGCTTTTTCTCCTGATGCAATATGAAGTGGTGTACTACCATATATATTCTGAACATTCACTTCTGCTCCGTATTGTAATAACAACTGAATTATATGTGCATGCCCACCGTATGCTGCATAAAATAAAGGAGTACTGTCATCGATATCTCTTGCGTTTAAATCAGCTCCTTGATCTAATAACGTTTGGACAATTTTCAAACATCCAGCTCGTGCAGCACAATGTAGTGGTGTTTCATGGGTTGTGTTATTTTGTATTTGCTTATTAGCTCCTTTCTCTAATAAGAATTCAACAACATTCATATGACCCTCGATCACAGCGTGCTCTAGTGCCGTTCTTCCATCTTTGTCTTGTATATTAATGTTTGCTGTTTCCTCCACTAGTAATAACTTGATAATATCCACTTGATTCCATCTTGCAGCCAGGTGAAGTGGTACACGACCAAATTCATTTTGGAGATTAACATCTGCTCCATTTTGAATCAACTGTCTCACAAGGGTATGTCATCATTAAGCACGGCGTCATGGAGAGGAGTAGCAAAATTGACTTTCTTGGATGACACTTTTCGATCGTTTTCCAATAAATCTCGAATTTTTGCTTTTTTTCGCGGAATGCAGCATCCGTCGTTTCATTAATGGTTATTAATTCTTGAGGTAGATATCTGAGATCGGCACCCTTTTTCAGTAACAATCGAATAATTGTCTCAGCTTGACCAATGATTTCAGAAGACGGTGACAAATACCGAATGATACTGTAATGCAAAGGTGTGCAAGAAAATCTGTCCGTTAGATTTACGTCGGCGCCTGATCTGATGTGATATTGTACCATTTTTATATTACCAAATATACATGCTATATGTAATGGTTTTAGTTGTCCTTCAATTTCAAAGGTTGTATTACAGTTTTCTACTTCCATTTCGGATTTCAAACAAATATTGTTTCTGTAATAAGAGTAAAACCCATCTATTTTAAAATTCTGCATTAATAATAAGTCACCAATAGACTCAATAGATAAAGCAGTTATAGCCCACGAGAATATATTCCGAAATTTCTCTACTGGAAATATGGTGTTCCATTTCTCTATACTTTGTCGTAGAGATCGTAAATATGTTTCTACAGTTGTGATACAGTTGTAAATAGCTGCATATAAAAGAATGTTAGGTTGAATGTAGTCAATCCAGCGTCGTCCCATTACGTCAGATTTATTTATATTACCGGAATGTATCAGCATAGATTTTAAAACGAACTCTAATATTTCATAAGATACAAATCGATGGTCTAAGTAGTTACAGCAGATTATGGCAACATGCAGAGCAGTTCTGTCGAAGTTGTCAACAGTATTCCAACGGTTTGCTTCGCTAATGGTTTCTACTTTATGTACATCTACTTGCCATATAGCTATATGCAAGTCCAGATTAACATGATCGTGATCGAGAGTATTCTTAATACCTCACATTTATTTTGAATGAATAATTGCTCGTAAAGGTTTACTGCAAAGGCTTTATGTTCTTCATTCTCTCTTGCTTTAATAATCCATTGCGCGACTAAAAAATTCCACAAAGGTATGATGATGAAATACAGGATAACCCCGTTCATCAAAGCCACTAATAATACCACATTCTGTATAGTCTGATGTATCTTCGCACTTCCATCTAAGTTCTCGCTCGATATTTTCTTTACCGAACATTCTGATTAACGCCATTTGTTCAAAAATTTTTATCATTTCGTTCACCTTGTGTTCCCGAATTATTTTATAATTTGTCTGTAACCAACGGTTGATTTTCATTTTTATTACTTTTTCATACAACGTAGTTTTTCGTAATATTGACAAGATCTTCTGCATTTGACGCAATGATTCGTAAAAAATTTAAGTAGAGAGGATTGGATGTTAGCTCAGAAGAAACGTCATTTAATGCCTCTTTATTTAAATCCCAATTCATGAGATAACTGTCGTCAATTTCAGCATTAAAAGGATTTATTTTCACTACCTGAGCGTTAAATTGATCTATTAACGCAAATTCTTTCACGCGCGTAGCTATGATAATCGGAATACCAATATTAACAATAGATCTTATGAACTTCAGCACTTGCTGTTTACACGCTAACATTATTTCATCGAACGAATCTAATATTAGTGTCAATTTTTTCTTTTTTAATAAACTTGTCAAGAAATCGTAATACGTTTCCCATTTTCCTTTATGAAACTCTTTCATTATAAACTTGAGAGGATTATCAAACGGATTTTGTTTTCCTTTAAGGAAATTTGAAAATTTATCAAATCGTAAAATAAAACATAATCTTGCATGTAACAGTTGTAGAATAGAGACTTCAGTAAACTAGATTTTCCTATACCAGCTTCACCCGTGATAACAATAATTTCATTGGTATGATTTTTTATTTTGTGAAAGAATTTATTTTCAGAGAACAGTTCACCTTCATAAGATATATTCAAGCTCAAATCTTTGCAGTTTTTACATTGTAGTAACTCCATGTTACTGTCATCAATCACAACCATGCCATTCTCGTTGTAATGCTTGTATCTTATTAGCTCCCATTTATTACCTATAACATTGATATCGTATATACATCCAAATTGCTGTAGCTTCTTCCAGTACAGCTCGGATTTTTCACCTTCAACTTTAACAAAATAACATTTCTTTTCTCGAAAATGCATTTCATCTGGATTGCTGTCGACATTGGTAAATGATAAATTTGCTTCAACATCCTCCAAATCTCCTGATAACAAACAAATCCGCTTTTCTTGTGACTTAAAAAATGTTTTGGTAATTGTGGCTCTACTTAAATTTCTGGTTAAGTACTGGTAGTTTTCCAAATAAATACGCTGACCAATTACAGGAACGGATTTATTTTTCTCATAAGGATATAACGGATTGCCGTACTGATCAACAAGATAGGTACTTAATCTGCTAGCATCCCCTGGATAAATTGAAGTTTATTATGCACTTCTCGTAATTGACATATTGTATATTTTTTAAATTTAGAATTACTTTCGATATTTTTGGAACATTCCTCAACCTTACTTGAATGGCAATATATTGTAATATTGCGTCCAAATTCGTCGGGTTCACTTGATTTCGTATCTCTATATTTATCATTTATAATGATAAACACTATAAAATTAGATTTATATAAAGAATCCTCTTGCAAGAACCTAATCCTCTTTTTCATTATGCGAATAATATCCGCACAGTCAAATGTCGCCATCAGATCCTCATCGTCATGTAGTAAATCTTGAAGAGTTGTCTCTTGACGTCCCTGAAATGATACTAATGTCTTTTGAAGCATATCATTGCGCAAATTGATATTGGTAATGCTGTCAATGGAATGAAATATTTTCAAGTCCAGCAAAGGAATTTCCTGAAATCGTTTTTCCAGATCTCCAATCACGATATATGATCTCTTCAAATACGCGAATTTTACAATTTTTGTCAGCAGAATATTGGTTTTTATAATGAGTGGTATGTCTCCGCATTTCCACAACTCTATCATCAACGTTCTCAACGTATTAGGTAGTTCTACCCAATATCTTGGTTTCAATGGCTTTTTCTGTGAATGTTTTCTAAATTTATCAATAACTTCAGGTTCTAGATCTTTATTTTGCGACACATAAATATTTCGATCTATGTTAGTTTCTAGTAGGGAATTAATTTTCTGCAATTGACATTTAAATAAATAGTTCTCGATATCACTATCCTGACTATCATCTACAATAGTAATGTCATGCGCTAAAGTAACTTCGTTCCAAATAGAAGCCCAGTTGTTATCAGTGAGATCTACCATTGTAGTGATAGGGGGACAAAATTACGAAATCGAAATTTTTGTAATTCAATTTCAAATACCTCTTTTGTCAATCCTTGATTAAATAGATACTCATCACGAAAATAAGTTTGGATATACGTAATAACATCACTTACGTTCTCAAGTTCACACTTATATTGTATGCCTTTCTGAATGTTTTCTTCTCTTTGTTCCAACCATAAGAAACATTTATCAAAAAATTGTTTATATTCTGGATAACCTTGATGCTCAAATAGCTGAAAGTTTGTTTCGAATGGATTAAAAGTGCTCTTTGCATTATCTCCGACAAACGTTGTAATAGCGAGCTTAACTATACTTCTATTGCATACAATACCAAACACTATATTAGCACTCGAAATACTCTGACGACATGTTAATGTTGGATTATTCATAATTGTGTAGAAACTTTTAATATACTGCGATAAATCTATATCACATTTATACTTATTTAAATCGGCAGATTTTCTATATTTCACTTGTAAAAGCCATAGATACCAACCATGTTGTTGTTTGAACTTGACTTTAACAACAATGTCATCAAATATACCAGCAGAGGACTCGTTCAAATAAATTATATAGTCCTCTACTTCATCACTAGAGGATAATTTGGCTGCAAGGTATGCAGTGACGGCATATTGGTATAACGTGCCGTTATCGGATTCGGATCCACGTGTTCGTTTCATTATTACGGATCTGAAAAAATAGAAGTTGATTTAATAACGATAGATAGACAATTATTTATTCATCATAAAGGTACATGATATCGAGGGCTTTCACAATCCGAATCTCTGTTATGAATACTTTCGAGTTTCGACCGCGTCATAGTAAAGTAAAAATTATCTTGCCAATTCCCCTAAAAACCACGTATTGCGGGAAACAGTATAATTAAGAGCTTCTGACAGGGTAGTAATTTTTTATAGATGGTGCAATTAATTAACAAACCAGAAATAACAAAACTTATTTAATAAGTGCGGCATATAACAAAACTATGTATTATAAAAGCAGTGCTAAAAAGAAGTGGCGATTTGTTTCTACACTCAACTGCTATGAACTACTTTTTTATTGCTACTTGAAACACATTTCCCTGGTAGTAAGCAAACAGATTTGGAAGAGGCAAACACACACCGCAGCTAGCCGAAACGGGAGGACTGGAAAATTGCCGAGCGTATCTGCACAATACAGTGCAAGTAGAGGGTGATAAACACCTTCCGGCCATACAAATCGCCGGGAGTGGACGGGATGTAAGATTTTTAAAAGATTGTGTACACGAGAATTCTAAACTTTTTCATCAAAAACGGTTTACTGTCTTCGATTCAGTATGGCTTCCTCCCTGACATATGTTGCAATGATGCATTGTTCGCTGGTACAACCGACATTTTAAATAATATTGATGAAAGAGGCATGCATGTTGTACCATGATGTACGATATGAAAAGCGTAGCAACTATGGTGTGCATGGCGTTGCATTGAACTTGATACAATCTTATCTAACACAATGAACTCAGCGAGTGTGTGTATGTCCATCACAGATAATAACGTAAAGAGGGACATATATTCGCCTGGAGCTTATGTTAATGAGGTATTCCACACGGATCAATTTTAGGCCCCCTGCTCTTTGTTATCTTCGTCAACGATTTAAATTATAATCTGAAGGTGCTGCTAGGTATGTGTAATATGTGTTGATAGCTTTGATCAAGTGTCAAATAAGGGAAAAATTGTTGCTGGTCGTATGCTGAGTTGGTGCAGTCAGAATGATTGTTACGGGCTTGCCGCCGAGAAATGTCATTATATGTATATCCCGTACGCTAAGGTTAGCGTTCGCCGCGTGTTATTCGTCCTCTTTGAATTCTGGTCTTCGAAGAAGCAACATACACATTAGTATAGGCACCCAAATGAGATTTAGAATTAATTTCGTTGCGGTTATATATCAAACGTTGGTTTTTTTGAGATTATGACCACGTGTAGCGACTTAGCCTCGAAGAAGGTCGGTATTCTTTTTGTTCATGATTAATTACCTCAGCTAATATTTTATACATTATTTCAGGGTTTTTTCGGTTATATCAAAAATTATTATTTAAAGGCTAAATTTTAAGAGTTTAACAAATGCGTTAGAACTCTGGCTTTTTTTATGGTTATATATTACAAGAGTCACATTAATAATTTTATGGTTACCATATTACAGTGGCGGCTCGTAGTCAATTATACTGGGAGGTCAAAAATAAATTTAAAGAATAGGCATACAAACTGAAGGTCCATTCTTCGTTCTTTAGCAGTGGAAAAGTGTTGAATAACACGTTCGTTAAAATCGCATATTCCTTTTACAAATGACTTCTCGATACTCAACATCGCTAAAGCGGATAATCTGTTTTGCCCCATAGTGTTGCGTAAGAAGGTCTTTATTCTATTTAAGGTCGAAAAACAACGCTCACTTTCAACAGTTGTCATTGGCAGTGTGCACAGTAAAGTTAATAAATTGACAGTTTCAGAAAATGTTAAACTTTAAAATAAAATGTTTCCTCTACCGAATTTTGTACATTTTCAAATGAGAAATATTCCATTAAAATATATAAAAAATTCATTGAAAATATGTATACTGTAAATACGGTTACATATTTGAACACGTTTTTAATATATTCCAACGATATATTTCCTATCATTTGAAATGAATAAAATTCAGTAATGTAAACTCACAAGACAAACCTGCTTATAAAATCACATATTAGATAATTAAAGCTGTTTTTAATATAATGGCAAAAAGTTAAGTGAGGTAACAATACCATGATTTCATTTCTGTAAAATTTATTGTACATATATTACACAACTCGTGCATACAAGAATTATTTTATATTAATTATTTTAGTGATTTAACATATTTATTATATGCCATTATTAATATCATGTCCTTTGCTTTTTAGACAAGGTAATACGCCTTTACATGCCATTAAATATGTTGCACCCCAGAAGATATTGTTAACCTTATTAAATTTTAAAAATTCTTTGTTTGTTTCACTATGGACAGGACACATCACGTTAAGATTAATTAATTTCTTTACATTCTTAGATACAATTTTTGATATTTTAGTTCATGAAGACATATCGAAGGCTATAATATTCATTTAAACATTTTAAAATGCTGCATACCGTTTTATTAGACACTGTTATAAAACTGTTTGACAACAGCTTTCACACCCTATACACTTATATTAAACTATAACTATTGAATTGTTGAATTAAAAATAATCAAAATAGTACGAAAATAATAATAACATAACCTAAATAGCAAACTATTCCAATTCCAATTCTATTCTTCAAGGGTTCCATCTACCGTGGTAAATATCAACTACTCTGCCCACCTAAAATATAGAGGGCTGCACTAGTTCCATTTTAAATCTTGGCGGTCAATGCCAATTGTATGGGACCCAAACTAGGTAGGTTCGCGTCGGTTTGGGCGCTGCGAGTTCTTCGGATATTTCCGCGTAGCTTTAATACAATGAGGACAGTTCGCACCGCCAGCCCAACGTTTGAGGGTTGGATATACGAGGTTGGAATACGAGGGACGGCCGATACATTTTAAGTTAATTATATTTGCGACTTTTGCGAGTAAATTACCTATTTTAATAAAACACGTAATAATTAATATTTCTTTATATATTGTCAAAATTTTTGAGAGGTCATTGACCAAATGGCCCTATGGACGAGCCGCCACTGCCATATTATGAAATATACTTCCTATTTCTACGCTGACTTAGCAGCTTACAAGTCTCAATTGCAGCAGGTAAAGCCCAAGAATGTGCGACTGTAGGAACGTAATATTATTTAACGTCAGTTATTTTTAGAAGATCAACTCGAATTTAAGGTCAGACATTAAGTTTATTTCTAAGTTATAGGTTAAAGAATAGTACTAATTAAGGTAATAAGTTTTGTATAATCTGTACTAATAAGCCCCTCTGACAACTGTAAGGTAATTTATGTTATAATTTATTGAGTAAAACTCGTTTCAAGCCATTTTGGGGTGATTTAGCTTGATTTTGTACTCATGTATGTAGGTATTTAATATTAATTTACAATCAAACGTTTGATTAATAATCGTTAGTGCAAATACGTATTAATAATTTTAAGGTATTGAAATTTAAGTGCCTCCAGCTAACTTAAAGTAATTTTGTAAATAGCTCATATTTGGTATAATGATATAACTTATCAGCCTTTTATTTGGTCGTAATTAATTTCTTATTTGATTTACTTTGTAGAAGCTTAGATGTTGGCCGAGGTAATAATTTTTTGTTAGACAATCATTTTTCTTACCTTTGATATACTAGGTGTTAAATAAGATTGTGGAAATTTGTGTCCTTCCTGTACTCATGTTTGAAAAGAACTGTTTTGATGAAATTGATTTTCAATATATTGGGTGGTTAGTATTTTTGGTTTTTCGTTTCTCGACTGGTTCATTTTTGGATATCCTATCATTTTAAAATCATAAGAGGACCGCGTAACTCTTTATGCCTTGTAATTATACGCGGTCGCGCAATTACTATCTTTCTAAAAGTGTTCGGGTGACTTTAGGGGAGCTACCCAACCGACTCACTAGCTGGAGCAAGGCACACGCAGGTAGGTCCGGAAAGGAACTCAGCGAGGTACTTCTGTTTGGCAAAATTTTTCATGATTAGTTTTTGTTTATTATTGACTTGGTTTTGACCTGATCCGCGCGACGAGGCTGTCAGCTCTTCGCGTAGCATGATTTAGTAGTGAATAGTACAAAATCAAAAATATTACTTTTTAGTCAAACCGAAACTTCAGAATTCTATATCAGCTTAAATGGCAAGTCACCTATTGGTAATAAAATATCAATCTATTCATCTACCTCTCTATCTTCCCCGCACTCCTACAGAAAGGGCAGGCAGAAGTAATACAACATTTAGCAAATATACCAAGAAGCAGTCTGGCATTGGGATATATACCCAAAACCTGGAGAAGAGCAAAAGTCACCTTCATACCAAAAATTGGGAAGGAGATCCTTCAGATCCATGACAGCCTTCCTCCATGACAGCCTTCCTACTGAAAGCGATGGAAAAAGTAATAGACATATATTAGAATGGAGGTGATGTAAAAAGCTCGACTTCACAAGAGCCAGTATGCATACAGGGCGGGCAGATCGACAAAGACTGCCCTGCATGAGCTGATTGGAATCATTCACAAAACTCTGGATGAAAGAGAAACAGCTATCTGCGCTTTCCTAGATTCTTTAAATGCGTTTGATAACACGTCGCATGACGCCATCGAAAAAAAACACTTGAAACAAGGAGTGGGTAAAACAGTAACACGATGGATAAGTAAAGTACTGTCCACGAGGACAGCAGAAACGACAGTAGGCGAACAGACTATTGAAATCAGAACCACTCGCGGAACACCTCGAGGCGGCATCTGGTTGCCCCAATGTGATGAACTCCTGAATTTTCCGCGTACACTGAATAGGATATGCCAATGACATTGTAATAATAGCAAGTTTGAGGGGATTCTCTGTGACCTAATACAAATCAGCCTTAAAGTCACTAATGAATGGTGTCAACCAGTGGAGCTGAGCATCAACTTACCGAAAACCACGATTGTACCTTGTTAGCCCCTGGACCTAAAAGCTAGAGTTTGCGCGTCAGAACAATTGGTGCCTGACAAAAGTTTCGGAACCTACCTACAGCAATATCAATCCAATCATTCAGTCAGCCGCTGGCCCAGTTGGAGATGGTCGTTGTTCGAATCGGTTACAAATAAAGCAAACAATAAGGCGCCACCTATGAAAATGAATGACTGTCCAGAACGCGCGTCTCATAGGAACGCGAGTTGCTCGGACCGTAAGTCAAGTAGACCACAAAGTTCACAAACATTCAAAAGAATTACTCGACGGAGGAGCTAAATCACACAACGTATACCAATACCAAGTTTATTAAAATAAACGAGCAATAAAATATATGGTAATGAAATTAATGCTAATATTTGCACCCGTAGACAAAAGTAATGGTTCAATAAAAGTGTAAAGGCTGTAGGGGAAAATAGAAACAAGTTAAATTGAGCCGACGGCTCCAACACATCCAAGTCGGTAAAAGAGAATATCAAAATTAAAATTCAAAAGGTTGCTAATTATTCGCAGAAGTCTAGAAAGCATGAAGCTTCCTCGGCGTCAGCTTGATCAAGTCACAGCCTCACATATAATATCACACAACTATATATATAATAAACTTAACCACAAAATACACGCAGTGTACTTCAAACAACCTTAAACGGTTGAATAACCTTACCTCACAAAAAGATAAGAAAAAAAAAAGGAAAATAAGGGTCCCAAAAGGAAATTTATAACAATAATAATAATCCATGCCATAGCATCCCCCGACAACTTGCGTCAATTACAGGGGCATCGGCTGGCCATGAGTTATTATTACGGCTGCGGCTATAGACCGAAAAAAGATGTTACCTTTCCGCATTTGCCCGCAGAAAACCAAACTCAGAAAGGAAACGCCGGCGTTCGAACCCGGTACTGCTGGATTACGAGGTAACTGTGCAAGCCACTAAGCCACTAGCCTGACTTATCAACTAAAAATTGAGTATTGCCTGGAAGGCTCAAAACAATCGGCTGACGAACAGGCAGAAAGCCTTAAAGGTTGCCGGAAAGGCTCAAATCATTAAAGTAAATTAACAGGCAGAAGGCCTGCTCGGTGATTACCACAAAGTGAATCAACAACTTAACTTTAAGAAAACTATAAAATCAGATCCCGATGAAATAGAATGTAGTAACTAACCGAAACCCTGCAGAACTAGTTACGATGGAAGCAATACCTGGTGTACGTCGTTTACCTCGGCGAATTAATAAGTTTTGGTGATCAAAGTTTCCAGTCAATCTGGGTTTATTCGCCAGCTAATGGAACGGTTCACTCATAAGCCGGTAAGAAATAACTGGATGCACTCAATAAAACCTGACACGTTGAACGCGGTCTAACTGGTTCATAACTCGCTCAGGGCGGCCTAACTCGCTCCCTGATTAGGAGTAGAGGAGGTATAATTAGAAAAATGATTAACTTAAATAATTAAAGAACCAGAATCAAGATGGCGTCAACGGCCATTTTCGAATGCCTTAGAAGAGAAGAGAAAAAGTTACAAAAGTCGTATTTACCTGAGTTAGTTAATGAAACGCTCCTACCAGAACTATGGATGCTACCAATACGCAATCAATCGTCCCCAGTACCATACAAGAGATCTGTTAGTTCGGGCACCATACCATTCCGTCGTTACGTCGCACGAAAAGAGGCATCACATTTACAAGTGACCCTAAAACTTCTTTTCGTGACGTTTCCAATACTCCGACACTATGTAGAAACTCACTACTTTATTCGTTTTCAATAATATTACTATCACAAATTCTCCTTCAAGGTGGAAACATACCACGAGGTGTATCGGAACAGATTCTAACCAAAAAGGACTGTGACTATACTCGTCAAAAGGCACAAGCCAAAGAGAGAGACTTTAGCAGAGCTGTATTTAAGATAGCCTCTTATCTGACATGCGCTTATCATAACAGTAAAGCTTTTCGAGGTGCACTGGAAAATTATTTCGATTTAATGTAATAAAATGCCGCCAAGGAAAAGACCTCAATTAAGATGGCAAATACAGTTCTAAACTAAATTAAATAATTAAGCTAACCGAAGAAAAGATATTGCGACAGAAAAATAAGATGATTCAATTAGTACATACCGGATGGCGTTAGATGCATGTAAATTCGCCTAATTATCCCAGCATCACACCGCATTTCCTTTCTGTGATCCTCGTGCCGATTTCGTTCTCTTGGCGGATGACACCACGGTAATCAATTCTAGTGAGTGCATCAATGAATTGGGTAGGTGTATTGCGGATTCTGAGAATAGGGTTGAGGATTGCTTTTTGGCTAATCGGTTGACTTTAAATATCACAAAATCCTAGTCACTGCTTTTAAGTCTTTGTCAGCATGAGAACCAAATTGCAAATGATGCTGTACCTTTTTTGGGAACTTGTGTTGACAGCAAATTACCTTGGGAACCTCACATTGATTTACTTTGTGCTAAATTGTCTAAGCTTACTTTTCTTATTAGCACAAACAGAACACAAAAGTGTGAAACACATACATCCCTCTGCCGGAGATTTGGTAAAACTACATCAGCATGTTACAATGAAGCGGGTAAACCTAATTCAATCCAGTTGCTTTGAATTAGGTTTACCTGCTTCATTGTAACATGCTGATGTAGTTTTCTTATTAGATTACTTAAGGACAAGTTATCGCCGCAGTATCTGATTCAGGTTTATTACGCACTGTTTCAGTCTAATATGTTTTATGCAATTTTAAACTGGTGCCATACGTTCCATTTGGGTAACGTTTTTAGTGTTCAAAATCAATGGATGCGGTTAATTATTACGCAATAAACATCTCAAGCGGGGCTCTCCTACTTCTAAGTCTACCGAACGATGAAATGGTTAAGAAATATAGCTTCGCGAGGAACTTTCTTACGAAGCTAAATAACAAGAGAGAATGGACAGGAGAATACTCCACCTACCCCCTCCCCCCCCCTAAAAGAAAACATCATCAAATAGTATGTGAACGGTTCTATAACCAACAAAGAAGTAGGTGCAGGGATATTTGGTTCAGGAACCAAATACTCCGAGTCAATTGGAATATACCCCAGCGTCATCCAGGCCGAAATCAACGCCTTGGGAAGATGTGCTCAAGTGAACCTGGACAGAAGTATCGAAAGCAGAGCATTGCGATTTTCTCCGATAGTCAAGCAGCCATAATGGCGCTGAGTTCTAATATCGTCAACTTGAAATTAGTCTGGGAAACAACTAAAGTACGGAAAACAGAATTGCATGATGCTGGGTACTAGGACATATTGGAATCAGAGGCAACGAAGAAGCTAATCCATAAACAAGGCCGCCACAACTTTGTTTGTGGGACCGAAACCGTTCTGGGGTATAGGGATGAGCACCTTCAAAAAAGAACTCAAAGATAGAGAAGAGTGGCTCAGAGCATCCCTTTGGTAGAATCTCCCTGGTTTGAAACTCTCCAACATATTCATTGGAAAGTACAACAAGCATAGAGTAAAAACTTTGCTAGAACTAAACAGAAGTGGACTACGCATACTCACGGGTTTTCTTACAGGGCAGTGTCATCTTGGAGAACACATGACAAGGCTAGGTCTAAAACAGAATAGCGACTACACGTTCTGCGGGGTGGGCGATAAAAATCCGGAACACCTGACATCTAACTGCACAGTTATCACAGAAATCCGAGCCAATTATGTCCCCCAAAGACGTCATAGACGAAGCAGAAATACCTTCTCTGAAACCATCATAGCTATTGCAGTTTATTAAAGCTCTTAGACTGGATGAGGAGCTCTGAGACCGAGCAAACCTCATGCAAGGGGCACAATAAACCAATAGGTCGCAGCGTAATATCATCCTTAATTAAATCGAAAGTCTACCTAAAAAAAGTGTCAATGGCATGGTTAATGCTTCATGCTATTCACGTTAGGTCAAGATGTGATCAAATTCGAATACATAGAATGAAAGCTGAAATATCGGAGTTTTGACAGCAAAATTATTTTCATATTATGCAGATAGCTACACAAAAAATATATAGGGTGCCCAACGAGTACGTGGAAGTCCAAGATATTGGTTAATAAAAGAGATAAGTGAATGTTTTTATTTCATATGTCTAGTTTTCTTAAGATCTACAATTCTAGAACAATGCCGATTATACAGAATGGTCCATTTTATCTGCAGAGGAAGCAACTTTATCTTTTAAATACAAATCTGTATTTCTTATCATTTATTTTGAATCTACATAAAAAAATAAAAGGGAATTTATAATATCACAAATTTTTTAGTTGCGCTAATTAACAGAAAAAATATTTTTTTACCAAATGTTAAGCAATAATGGTTCTTCAAAATAGCATCTCAGACACTAACCTACAGCATAAGGAATGCTCAGAATATATTGTCAAATTTTACGAAGAATGGTATAAAAAATTTCCGTGAATTCAAATATATTATTGATCAATACTTTGGGTAAAAGACGCAGTATCATAGTAAAAGGTGAGTATATTTATGGTAAAAGACGCAGTATCATAGTAAAGGGTGAGTATATTTATGCATCATTTCAAATTTACTCCATAAAAAAAACTCCGTAAATTAAAAAAGACGATTAAAGAAATGTTCACTGTTCAAAAAATAATCCAACAAGTTTATAACAAGTTTTATTATCATTCGGTTCTTATGTTTAATATCTTAATTTATTTTACAGTAGTTCTTTCATTGTAGTAGGTTGTTTGTACAAAAGCTTAAACATCTTTACATTATTATTTGTTGCCAAATCGTATTGAACGCGAATATTTTTGTAGGCGATTCAGATAATTGTTATAAACTTAATAAAAACGTTTTTCAAATGCAATTTAACTAAAGGTATGTATACTGGAACCTCATTTATATCCGCACTCACTTATGTCCACCCTCACTCATCTCCGCACTGTAGCACTCATTTATATCCGCTCGGCATCCACCACTCGATAGTGCACATATTCACATGAGCCAATCAGCGCGTAGCACGGCCTTTCCTCTCTGCTAACGGGATAAGAGTGGGGATCCCTCTTGAGAGGATATGAGTGAATGTTTACGCTTTCGCTTATATAGACGAGGTTCCAGTGTATTCGAATTTTTGGCAAAATAAGCTACGTATGCTGCTAATAAATAATCCTCCAGATATTAATGATCGACACTGGTTTCTGCATAATGACTAAAGACCGCAAGTGTGGTCCGGTAGCAGGGGCGTCACTACATCGGCTTTACCGAAATAAAAATGGGCATTATTTAGAGAAACAAACCGTTGAAGCATTTTCACGAACTTTTCACATTTTAAATGCGTTGCAACCGAAATATAGGTACGCGTACTTGCAATGCATGATCATGCAACAATACCGTACGATGACTGCCTACAAACTACACATTTCACTACATACACACTCTACGACAGGCGTGCGCCGTTAAGGTTGCTCCCGATGTACTGTTGCTGGAACCGGACCAATTCTTGCGGTCTTTAATGATGATGCTCCTTTGCATTTCACATTATTGGCAATCTTGTTCATGAATTTGGTGTTTATGCTTCATAATTATTATTATTTCTGGTTAGACAACATTGAAATGCCAGATGTTCAGAAAGATGGTTATTCATCCACGTGAAAACATCGCCTGTTTTACAAATAGAAGATGAAAAACGATTTCTTTCGCCACAAATCGATCACTAACTTAAATGTGGAATATTTCTCTAATAAGTTAATTATGAACAAAGTTACAAGCATTGAAGTAGGCTTGGAAAAATTCACCTCTCCTTTGTGGTAAAAGTTGAATTAAATTTGTGTCACTAAAAGAAAGAGTATAATTTGTTCATCCAACATTCCAAATTTGGTTTGATTATCCGCAGCGAAAAGCGCGTGCGACTCGCGTTACAGAGGGTTCGCACGCGATTTTCGCCTCTATTTCGTAAAGTAGAAAATTCATAACTTTGGAACCGCTGCAGCAGCCCAGCAGGGAACCTAAGGAGCAATATATTAGCCTAATTAAAAAGAACTAAACAATTTCGCAGCCAAATATATATGCCAAGCGGAACGAATTATACAGGTTCGTACAAAATAAATCGTAACACCACAAAATCGCAAATTTGAAGAAATGTGACAAGAAATGTCTAAAATTTATTGCCTAACATTTGGTCATTTTTTTCTGATAATTAGCGTAACAAAAGAATTTGCGATATTATAATTGAAAATTTACTAAAAACATAGTAAGCTGAAAGGCCGTCAATTTTTTCAAATGTGTACCATACATAAGGTGACTTTTACTTTTCATGTAGATTCAAAATAAATGATAAAGAATATAGATTTGTATTAAAAAAAAACAAAATTGGTTTCTGTGCAGAGAAAATGGAACAACGTGCATAAAAATTTGAAATAGAAGATGTTTAATTTTTAATAGGACATAACCTAAAAATGCTTTCGTTTATACAGAGTGTCTCAGAAAAGCAGTACTGAATCGAAGTTTATTTTTTCAAATGGAATATCCTATATTTTATTACATTTTTAGAATCTACTATAAAATCAACATACTTTTCATATACCATTGTCTCTACCTAATCCTAATAGTTTTTGAAATATTTGATATTTTCTCTAATAAGTGTCATATGCAGATACTATTTTTCTAAGTCATATCTTACTTATGTTTGACCCCAGAAACAAAATTTTTGGTATGCGAGTAGTCTATAATTGCAATAATTTTTACAAATTGCTAAAACTATTTTATTTAATACAGAGTGTTCAAAATAAGGGAAAGCAACATAACAAATTGCAGATTAAAAAATCTCCATTTCCTTAAATCGAATACCTAGTGTTTTTTCATGCTATTTTACTCCTAAAGGAAAGCGCTATATTTTTCCTCAAGCATGTCATATACCTATCTGCAATAGATTTCGAGATATTTTCGTTTTTAAATTCGCTTTATAAAAGACTGCATTTCAAGACAGCAATATGTTAAAACTAAGATGGCCATGGAAAACAAATAACACTCATCATAACTGTCAAATAGCTTACTACAGTATTTGCTCCGATTAAAATGTGTGTTTTTCTACGTTTTAAGGATGAATGTTGCTCTAAAAGAACTTACCAGTACAAAGACACTATTCTAATTTGAATTCTTTGCGCATAATATTTTATCTTATTCAGTGAAATACCTATAATATTATAGATATATAAGTTATATGTATACTGCTGTAAAACTAATAAAACGAAAAGGAAAAAAAGAACAAATTTTTATTTAAAGCAAGAAATAATGAGAAAATTAAACAAAAATATTACTGCGCAATTGCCAAACTGGAGATAGCGAACTGTATAAAGCCTGCAGCCTACTTCCAAGATACAAATTACTCCCCAATACAAAACAATACTATACAAAACATAATACAAAACAATACAATACAAAACTATACCCCAATGACACTCCCTAGACAAGGTGTTCAATATGACCACCATTTTGTTCTTGACAGACAGTAATTCTGTGAATAAAATTTTGATGCACCCTTTGAAGCATATTTTCATCAATCGATTCAAAAGCTCGTTGTATTGTAAATTTCATATCTTCCACTGTTGTTGGGGCAGTTTTGTATGCCTGCGTTTTGACATAACCCCATAAAAAGTCTGGTTTCGTCAGATCCGGAGATCTTGCGAGCCATATGACTGGTCCTCCTCTACCGATCCATAATGCCTCACACATCTGCTAAAATGTGGAGGAGCTCCATCTAATTGTAACCACATTTGTCTGGTAATTTCTAAGGGTAAGCTGTCAACCATATCCTCAAATTGATTTCGTAAGAAATTCAAAAATGATTCTCCATCCACCGTGTTATCGAAAAAGTATGGTCCTATAACAAAACGTCTAAGAACTCCACCCCATACATTAAGAGACCACCTATGCTGATTATCCAGTGGAATTATCATTCTAGGATGTGGCTTCGTCTGTGAATACAACGTTATTGAAGAAATTTGGCTACTGATAATTCTTGTCTAATGCCCAATTACAGAAGTTGCGTCTGCTTATAAAATTTTGTTGGCTTAGTTCTTGTACCGGTTGTACATGGTATGGGTGAAATTTGTGTTTCCGAATAATTCTGTTCGCTGATGTTTTCGGTATTCCAATTTCGCTTTCTAACGTACATGTTGACGTATGCGGATTTTCCACTACAGCTTCCAATACTAGGTGTTCATTTTCTTCAGTGGCCACCCGTTTTTGTCTTTGCAATTTCTTTTCAAAACGTTCTTTTAACCTGGCAAATGCATAAGTATTAGGATGCAAGGAAACAATTCTGATCGCTCGATCCCAATGCGTAAACCATATTTATAAGTTCTGGTTGTGCGAAATTCATCATACGTTAGAATACATAAACACGTAATTGACTTATATAGAAAATACTGCTTTAAACAATCTGACAGTTTAGAGTTATGATGAATGTTATTTGTTTTCCATTGCCATCTTAGTTTTAACATATTGCTGTCTTGAAATGCAGTCTTTTATAAAGCGAATTTAAAAACGAAAATATCTCGAAAAATATTGCAGATAGGTACATATATGACATGCTTAAGGAAAATTATAGCGCTTTCCTTTAGGAGTAAAATAGGATGAAAAAACACTAGGTATTCAATTTAAGGAAATGGAGATTTTTTAATCTGAAATTTGTTATGTTGCTTTCACTTTTTTGAACACTTTGTATTAAATACAATAGTTTCAGCAATTTGTAAAAATTATTGCAAGTATAGACTACTCGCATACCAAAAATTTTGGTTCTGGGGTCAAACATAAGTAAGATATGACTTAGAAAAATAGTATCTGCATATGACATTTATTAGAGAAAATATCAAATATTTCGAAAACTATTAGGACTAGGTAGAGACAATGGTATATGAAAAGTATGTTGATTTTATAGTAGATTCTAAAAATGTAATAAAATATAGGGTATTCTATTTGAAAAAATAAACTTCGATTCAGTACTGCTTTTCTGAGACACTCTGTATAAACGAAAGCATTTTTAGGTTATGCCCTTTAAAAATTAAATATCTTCTATTTCAAATTTTTTTCTGTAGCTCAAACTGGTATTGAGATATCGCCCGACACCGCACTATTGGGACACCCTATATATTATATGGATATATGCATATTTGCCCGATTTGGATAATTTTACATTTAGGTTATCAAGTCCACTAGTTCCACTTCAAAGGTTTATTAGGTTTTATATGCTGCTTTATCTGTTGCGAGATTAAGCGATTTTACATAAAATGGAACTGGTACTAGATAGATATTATGCCTCTTTACAAATAGGGTAATAAAGATTTCTCAGTTATCAAAAAATAAGATCAACTTTTATAACAATAAACGAAAATATTTTACGTGTGATAGAAAAGCGACGTTACAGAAAATCTTCGCCATAAAATATAATAATTTGTGGACCATGGACTTGAACCTACTGCTCTCTTGAAGGAATAGCTACTAACAGGAAATCTTTTTAATATACTTTACTTAGGATATCGACATTTTTTCCAACTATTTACTGGTGTATGTACATACAAAGTGCACTATTCTGTCTAATTATAAGATATCCATTGAATATAAGTCATTGTTTGTTACAAATAACTATCTCTTATCGCATGAGCTACTGGACTGGAAGATCTCCAATATATTCGACCACTGCCCTATGAAATAGTATTATTACCGCAAGGAAATAAAAATGCAGAAAATACCAACCAGGACTAAAGGATAGTAGTGTATAGTTGAATATGTAAGCGTAAGTGCTCTACGATACAAAATCTGACTGGGATAGTGAAGATGAAAGGCTTTATGAGTATTCTTTTCTTAGAGAGACAAAATAAACAAAAATGCAGTTATCAGTAAAATACACGTCTTCAACGATATCTATTAATTGTCGTCAAAAGGATAAAATGAAAAATATACTAAGTACTTACTAACCGATTAAGGTATAGGAAAACGCCCTTGCGTATTATAAATTGATATTTTGTCAATGAGTTGTATAAGGTAGATACTAAATGTATGTAAAATATTAGCTTCCAAGAGGTGGCAGTACTTGAAGAAAAGAATAAATAAAGATCCAAAACAGAGAGAATAAATAAAGTTTACAAAGGAGTGTGTTTTCTTGTAAACTACTAAACATATTGATTGGAAATTTTTGTATGTTAAAAACATATTATAAGTACATTAAACGTTAAAACATGATCAATTCCTATTTAATAACTTGCGAAGAAAACAATATTTTTTTCTTCAGAATTTTTTTAGGCACTTCATACCTTATACCACATGTACAAGTTACAGAGGATGCTACGAGCATGTATTCCACTATGATAAATATAGATATAAATTTATCATATAAGTAGGTAGAAAATAGCAAGTAAGCAATGTAATGTAATATGTAATATCATTTTTTGAATACAATTAACAACAAGTTGTCAGACTACATAAATATCTCTGTTGTTTAACCAATTATGAATTAAATAATTTAAAAAATTAAAAATTCTTTTTATTGATATTTTACCGGCGAAGTAGTTCATATGAACGGTTTATGCAAAGTCCAACACGGGATCTCTCATACTTCACTAGGAACTCTAAAGATTGCCATTCAACGCACACACACTAAGAAAAACCAAAGAAACAAAACAAGGAAGAACGAATAAAAGGAACAATTTACATATTGTCACAGTATCTTAAGGCAATACATATTTGCATACAAACAACAGTCATTTGGTTCAAATCTTTCAATCAAAGTTAAGTGGACGAGTTGAAATTCTGTTAGGTATACATGAAAATATACAGTCATCGGACGAATTAAAAGCATTACTTCAAACTAATTTTTGCAATCGACGATCTGAGGATTATTTTGAGCAAGATATTCAAAATTTATTTCTACTCAAAAACGACACTAACATTTCCACAACACCCATATTTTCGTCCGTTTTAACATCAGGAAATTATACTCATGTTCACAATAATATCCATCGTTAAGATTCGTTAAATAACCAGGAAAATTAGAAAAAACAAATGTAAAATGCGAGCAGAGCCTATGCATGTAGGGAATACAACTATAACCAAACCCAGATCACAATATTCTCTGGGTTTTTAACTTACTGGACTACAAGAATGGGTTTCGGAAGAACTAGATCGCCACTATCAAAATTCTAGTAAGAATATACACCAAATGAAGAATATTATTCTGTAGAATACCCGCAGAAAAAACTCAAAAATACGAACAAGAAGTCAATCACGAGCAAGCAAGTAAGAATTATGAGAATGGTCACACACCTATATCAGAATAAACGGATACCTCCGTGGAAGAAATCCAATTAAATACGCATACCACGGCAATATTCCCATGTATTATCTTTCCAGAGATTGGTACTGGATTTTTAATTGACACAGGAGCTTCTACATGTATGGTCAGTACATATAGAATAAACCAACCTTTTATGATTATCACGTGCACGTTCACGGTGCAAATCGCCCACGCAAACACATATCATGGCTGTGTAGTAATAATACCGTCTTATGAAAACTTTAATGAAACCTCACCAAATCACAAGTATGGCGGTCTGATTGGTATTACCTTACTATACCTTGTTTTTTATTAAGAGGGACGAAATTTAAAATCGCCCGCCAAAATATAGGCTTATTATTGGTTAGTTGCCAGTCATGTTTACACTGCTCAAATTTGCCAATTTTACTGCCGCCATATTGCAAACACAGCTGATAAGTAAATATCTTTGTAAAAAAAGTATTTTCCAATTTTTATTTGTGTTCCTACGGTATTCAAGCAATAAAATTAGTTTTTTAAGAAACTATTTCCTTGTCATAATGGATTCACAGCCTAGTACACGTGGATTATCAACATCACCTTCAAAAAACCGTGCTACCTTGAGACGTGGACATTTGTCCGTACAGGAAAAGCAAGCTATATTAAAGATGTATAAGAAAATTATTGGTGGTTATGCTAGAAAAAGAGGATACAGATATCACTGCAAATATCAAACACTTTACGCAGTATACTTAAATATGTGTATATAAATTTCTGTGTATTTATATTCCATAATAAGAATAGGTGTTTCAAGAACAAGTGTTTATCGAATAATTCATGAATATAAAACCAAAGGGCTAATTTCACCACCATCAAAACGATTAAGGAGAAAATCAGTGCTATCTACATTTGACGATACTGTTAAATACTTGATAAGACAAGGAGTACAGTTTTTTTGTGACGGAGAACTTCCTACACTAAACAAGAAATTAAAGGAAAATGAAAAAGTATCTCAAATGAGTCGTTCTACTTTATCTAAATTAATGAGAATGCTTCATTTTAAGTAAGTTTTGGTATTAAATTATTTAAATGTTTTATATACTATTCATTTATAGGTTTTTAAGATGTAATCGCAAAAGTATGCTACTTAAACGTGAAGACATTGTTGTGGAGACGAAGATATTTATCTTCGATTGAAAAATATAGAACTGACCAATGTCCAATATATTACTTAGATGAAACTTGGCTTAATGAAGGACACACAAAAGCAAAAGTGTGAGTAGATGTTAATGTTACAACACGCAGACAAGCATTTATAGATGGTGTAACAACGAGTTTGAAAATCCTGTTAGTAAAGGTAGACGCTTAATTATTTTATACATATATTGGTTCGATAAATGGTTTTGTTGACGGTGGCTTGTTGGTATTTGAAGGAGGAAAACAGCTGATTACCACGATAAAATGGATGCAGATGTTTTTCAGAGATGATTCAATAATATTTTACAAAAATTGCCTGAGAATAGTGTCATTGTAATGGATAATGCATCCTACCATAGCAGCAAGAAAGAAAAAAATACCATAAATATTAAAACGTATTGTCTATACTATTATTATATTTCTTTCCTTAAATATTAATAAACAACATAAAGGCATAAACTACTACTACTACTTTTTTATAAATGTGATCTGTTCATGAAGTTAAGTACTAAATATATATGTAAGTAGTAAGTTCATAAACTCGTATTTCATTTCTTTTTATTCCAGCAGTGACAGCAGCAGCCATATTGGAATTTTTCATATAGATACAGCGACAACAGCGGCGGCCGTAATCCACACCAATAACAAACAAAAGCCGCTGTTGTCGCTGTATCTATATGAAAAATTCCAATATGGCTGCTGCTGTCACTGCTGGAATAAAGAGAAATTTTTCTTTTTACGACAAGCTCCCAGTTTGCGGAAAATTGAGAGTGCTGCTGTAATAAACTTTAGCATTCAATAAGATTCAACTGCCTGCTGACCGTACATTTTGATAGTCGCTGGTGTAAATTCCTTTCCCACAGTGCTGTTGGCCGCTGTATAAACCTTCTAAATTTATTTCCATCTTTCTGGGGGTATATAAAGCGTATGCGACAAGTATAAAGGCGTATTACTTTTCATTATGGCTTATTCCAGGTTAGCTGCTGAAGCTGCCAGTGGGTTCCCCAGTTTCTCGATACCGGCGGAGAAAAGTTGCCTAGACCAGAAAGAGCAGTGGTTTTGTAAAGAAGCGTTTTATGGCATCATATATGTGGGCTCATTGAATTTAAGTATTTTGCCAAAAACTGTCGCTCCGCCCGATAACTGTCTTAATCGTGCAGAAGAAGTGGATTGGGAATTTTCGACGACTGTAAAATTGTGCCGAGAGTGTTTAACGGCTGTACATCCTTTTGATGTTTTAGGTATGTTATCGAAATTTATAACTATTATTATTATTTCTATTTCCTATTACAGATCGCGTCAAACAGCATACTCTTTGCTACTTCTCTGTGGAGGACGAGATTATTAATAAAATTGCCTTCCAGGAATTTTGCATTAACTGTGAAAAAGATTTAATTAATTTTAAGAAAATTAGACATTGCAATGAATGTTTGACAATATATAACATTCGTCGTATAGATAATAAATTGGAAGCACTTACTTTAAACGATTTATAACTTTTGGAAAATATAATATTTATTTTAATTAATTTAAATGGACACTTATAGTATAATTACTATTTTTGAATTATTCGAGGAAATATGGACAACACCAATTCAATTTCTAGAAATCTTGAAGAAATTTTCCACGAACTTGATAATGGAATTTGGACACCCGATATTACCATTACTGAAATTAATGAAGAAAATACTGACGAAAGAATTATCGAACCAAGACGAAATCCATTTGTGGAAACCATATTACGAACACATCTCAGACGAAGAATTTGCCACGATATCCTTCCCGTCGACAATAGTAATGAAGCTGATCAGTTTGTTACAGCAATGCGTCCAAGAAGATACTACGGACAACTCCTTATCGTCTCATATCATGAAACCGCAACCGAATGGAAACACCTCCACGTCGTCCACGACTGCGGGTGGACTGCAGGTACTTGCAGATGTAGCACTTTCGCAGGATATACTTTCAATAGACGACGACGAGCTATCTGGACAGGAGGAGTCGGTAGAGGTAAGTAATTGTTATTTTTGGCATATGTATATACCTATTTATAATATATATGACTAAAAATACCCATTACTTCCAGATTATTTCCGATCTCTCGGAATATATATGTTCTTACCTCCAAGACAGTGTCTCTACTATCTCGTCGCCGGCACCCGACGGCAAATACCTAGTGCAACTGAAATTAATTCCAATGAAGGATGCGAAACGAGTGGTGAAGGAACAATTATGGACGAAAACCACGAAGTCTGCTCAATTCGTAGTGACACCGTTGATGGTCCCTCGATATCAAGCCCTTCTTCATCTTCTGGGCGACGTAAAAGAAAATATCCTGAAACATCAAAATACCAAAAAATCCAAACGCTTTCGACGATTATCGAATTTTTCGAGAAATACCCGGTATGCCCCTTACTAAGTTCTTGTAAAACAGCACAATGGCTAGAAAATCCTATTTTACGCAGCATCGGTAGAAATGGTTTAAATTTTCAATCTGCAATTGATATATTTGTATCTATCATTTAAATTTACCGCCAACATTTTCAGTTATTAAATTTGCGTAATGTGGTGCGGGCTGAAGCGTTTTGTCCCTCCTATAAAAAAACAGAGTATAGAACAATTAAGCGCAAGTATAGATATACCAAATAAAGTCGTAAGAACAAAATTTGGCAATATTCAGATTAATTACGAGAATAGCAAAATTCTAATGAACCCTAGAGAACGACAAATTGAGAAAATACCCGTTACCAAAAATCATGGCAACGTACTTGTACATCACGAAGTTCTTATACCTGGCGTTGAAATACCAGTGTCAATAGCAACAGCTAACGACTTTAAAATTCTAATCGAAGTAGCTAACTTTAACAAACATTCTCTAGAATTAACTGTACTAGATCCTGTTCCTGTTGAAATATATGAAAAACTACCTTTCTTAGAAAAACTATTCGGTTAACATCTGATGAAATACACGCAATGCAGCTAGAAAATGTAGTGAAAAAGTTAAGGTGTCAACATTTACAAGACCAAGAGAAAAGGGCAATACAAGGTCTATTTATTGAAGTTAAAGCTATACAGTCGAACTTTTGGATCTTGTCCGTTACGTCATGAGTAATGTCAGTATGAATCATATCGTTGACAAATAATTGTAAATTGTGGCGGCATCTATGTTCAATCAGGAAAACTAACACTTACTAATAAATCCACGGACAAGGTTTATATTGGCCGTGTTCAGTTAGCACATTGGTAAGTTACCTGTAGGTACCGGTTACTAAAATAACATGCTGAATGCCTTCGGTTCCTTCCTGGTTAGTTCCACCGATCGCCATTTTTCTCACTGCATTTAAGATACGGTTAGCCACCAGTGTCGGTGAGTACTTATCGGTTTCTTAACCTATCGCAACCTATGGAATCGCCTGACATATGACGCATACATATGTACATCTCTGCTTATTCAGTTTTACCTACCGGTAACAAATCACTGGTTACTCATTGGTAGTCTACTGAAAAGCTGACTGAACACGGCCATTGAAACTAAAGCTTTATTTAAATTTCGATTTTGATATTACGCTGGGTTAAAAATCAGTTCCTGCAAGTCCCCTTTAGAGACCAATAGATCAACCTGGATGAAGCCGAGTATCAGTACGAAATGATAAAATATAATATTGACATTTCTTTCTAATGTATGTTAAATGTCGGCGATGAATATTTTACGTATGTATATTTTTGCTTAATTGCGCTGTTTATGACGTAACGGACAAGATCCAAAAATTCGACTGTAAATATGTTATGATGATAGACTACCATTAACATTCGCTAAAGAAGTAAATCATGAATTGCTTCTGAAACACGAAACATCTGTCTAGATTAAACCTTACAGAAAATCACCATAGCAATCATAAGAAATTAAACATCAAGTTCATAAGTTGCTAGATCAAGATATAATCCAAGACAGCCACGGCCCGTGGTCAGCACCCGTTAGTATTGTTCTGAAGAAAATGGACGCCTCAGGAAAAATAAAATTTCGAATGGTAATCGATTATCGTCAATTAAACGACCAGACCATTGATGATAGGTATACACTTCCAAATGTAAGCTATTAAAAAGGTTGCGCCCAATTTTTCATGAGCGTAAGCTTAGTATCGGGCTATCGTTAAATTGAGATGTCAGAAAAAGGCATCCCCAAAACAGACTTCAGATGCCCCCTCGATGTTCCATAGAGCGCTGGATAATGGAGAACTCCAGGATAATGTCTAATGTGTATTTGGCCGACGTGATAATCTACTCGACGAGCTTACAAGAACATGTTACCAAACCAACACAAGTCTTTACCAGATTCAGAAACGCAAACTTTAAAACTCAACTCGATAAAAGTTAGTTTTTCCGAAGAGAAGTAGCTTATTTAGGACACGTGATTACGTAAAACGGTGTGCAACCGAATTCAGATAAGATAGAGGTGATCACCCGAAACTGATACTGAGATAAAAGGTTTCGTAGGACTCGTTGAATACTATGGTAAATTTATCATCATCGATGAATATAAAGCAGCTTTCGATAAATGCAGAAACATTCTAACGAATAAACCGATCTTACAATACCCAGTCTATTGTAAACTATTTATTTCAAGAATTGATGCATCAAACGTTACCCTAGGCGCCGTCCTATCGCAAGGAAACTTTGCAGTCTGTAAGTTACGTCTCAAGAAAATTAAATAATACTGAAAAAAATATTCAAGAAGAGAGTAAGAATTATTAGTGATTATTATATTATGCGAAAATACGAACGACGAAATATTTTTGTCCTTATTTATACGTGCCGCAAATTTATAACCTATACCGACTATCCTATGAGCGTTACTAAATGAACCCCATTCCAAGTTAGCACGTTTAAAAATAGAACTTGAAAAACTGAATTATGAAATAATAGTACAAAGGCTAAAAATAATTCGAACGTGTTGGTCTTTCGATAGAGTTAAATATATTGAAAACTAGTTCAACGCAAGGCAACTTGGGTGATGATATGCAAAAATTAATAAATGCCTTAAATGAGGAAGAACTGCAAACATTATACATAACTACGTATAGCAAGTGTTACAATATAGTGCAGCGGCAGCTGATAACACAAGCCAGAAAACCGACACGTCGTACGAAATGGACCAAGAATGATCAAGTACATCGAGGCATGTCCGCGAAGCTGGGCACCACAAAGTGATAAAAATATTGACAAAAATGATAGAAAGGATTAACCATTTATTGACAACTATTGCCCATAAGTGATTTGGATTTACCACACAAACACTAAAAATTGGTTATACAGAAATTTTGTCCGTCGGATCCGATTGACCATCGTTTTACCGTGTTTCACTAACTTTTACATCTCCAAAATTAAAAAAAATATATTAGGATTTTTTTACTACAAACACAAAATTTTTGTTGCAGGATAGGATTGACCAACGTTTGACGGTGTTTGACCACCACATATTTTTTTTTTGAAAACTCCACAATAGTCAAAAAAATTAAAACAAAACAAATTAATATCTTTAATGAAGTGAGGTCAAACGCAGAAAATGTAACAAGCATATACAGCTACATATAACAGAGTTTTCAAAGCTTATCGCACATTTCCGACACTTTGAGAGGTGGTCTCACGCTGAAAACGATGTGACTTATTGTCCTGTGACATTTAACCACAAAAAGTCGAAAATAATCGTAACTTAGAGAAGTCTCAAACGCTGAAATTGGTACGGCTTATTGTCTCGTGTCTCGAGACCACAGAAAATTGGGAATCATTGTTAGACTACGTCTGAAAGTTTGTGAAAAGTGCGATGAACTTAGAAACTCTCATATATAATTTCAAATGATTCTAAATTTTCTGTAGTTTAGAGACACGAGACAATAAGTCGTACTATTTTCAAGGTTTGACCATCTCTCAAAGATTGTGAAAAGTACGATAAACTTTGAGACTCTTATATGTAGCTTGAAAATCGGATAAAAATTAACCAGCGGGTGTTCAAACGATAACTTTCAAATTAATGAATGTAAGATTCAAAACTTGACTGTTTCACAAATTTTATTAAATAAAATCTAGCAATGGTTTCGACAAGACACTTGTGATTCTTAAAGACGCACAGTGGGAGGAATCGCAATATTAGCTGGACAAAATTACCATACATCGGGTATCGAAAAAATAAACAAGTATCATATTAAATTACTCCAGACAAGTTGTCTGTATGCAATCACTTAACTTTATCGCAAAGATAAGTGGATACATATGCATTAGGTCAGGTCAAAGTAAGTCTATCGCAAACATCGAAGAGGTACTCCGCATTGGTCTTACAACAACGGTCATATTAAGAAAACCTATTACAATTAGTATATTTGTGGTTGTATATTTAAAAAAATAGAAGGTAAGTACTTTTTATTTTCATATTACATTTTGAATGCAATTGATGTAGACCTTCCGTCAGCTTCAGAAACAACTTTAGCTGATCCACAGCCTAGCACGTCAGGAGTAGGTCGTCCCAAAAAAGAATTCTTGATGTCGAGTTAAAGAAGTAAGCGCCGAAAAGTGCAAACTTTAAAAGATAGTACGCCACCAGGAGAAATTGTATTTGCAGCTAAGACAGTCTTACGGGAAGAAGGCAAACGAGCAGCTGCAAATTTATTGGAAGAGGCAACTGAAAAATCACCAAAACGCGCATTGAAAATAAGAAATATTTACAGACAATCTCTTTAATCACCTGGAATTAGGCCCTACACCGAAGATGAAACATTGGCTTTATTAATTGATGCTAAAATGTCTAAGGATAGTTACCACCAAATGAGAGTAGGTGCTAAAGCGCATAATGCGCCTGATTTATATCCTTCATATGACAGAATAAGATTAGCGAAAAAGAGATGCTATCCATTGGAAGTAACAGTAAACGAATTGGGTATGTTCTAGATTTAATAGTGTGTACATTATAACTTTATGAACTTTTTTTACACAGGAGCTGCGGTTGCCTTACAATGTCTGCTAAACCATACAGTCACGAGAATTTGCGATATTATGAAAAAGAATTATGATCCTAATATTAATTTTCTAAAAGTTGAACTAATTGCGAAATATGGTTGCGATGGAACATCGGGTCACAGTGAATATATGCAGTTATCTAAACACCCAGAAGATGAATCGTTTTCCTGCGCAAACCTTCTCCTTTTTTCATTAGTCCTCTACGACTCGTTGCGACTACAGATACTGCAACCAATAATAAGTTAATATTATGGGAAAACGAACGTCCGTCATCTGTAAAGTTTTGCCGTCCTATTAAATTTAAGTATATGAAAGAAACTGCAGAAGCAATTAGAAAAGAAGTAGATGAACTGGAGTATGAAATATCCCATTTGGAACCATTTCAAGTTACTTTGAATGGCAAACTGACGGACATTATTTCATTATATTTAACTATGGTGGATGGTAAAGTTATTAATGCTCTAAGACGTATCTCTAGTCACTTGTGCTACATATGTAAGTCCAAACCGACACAAATGAATAATCTAGGTAATATTAAAAAGTTTTCAATAGACGAAACGACCTCTAAATATGGATTATCCATCTTACATGCAACAATTAAGTTTCTTGAATGTATTCTGCACATATCCTATAAACTTGATCTTCAAGCTCCAACTATTAGAGGTGCGACTGAGGAGCAAAGGAAGCGCATTCAAGAAAGGAAGGGACAAATTTAAGAGAGACTGTGGAAAGAATTAGGGATAAGAGTGGACACAGTTGTTCAAGGCGGAGGAACTTCCAATACTGGAAACGTTGCCAGAAGATTTTTTTATAATTACAAAAAAACTGCAGAACAGGGGTAGATGAACGCTTAATATTTCAATTTGGAATTATTTTGTCGGTGCTAACTAGTGTATGGAAAATCAATGCTGAAAAATTCGATGCCTTTACAATAGAGACAGCTAATTTATTTATTGAGAAATATGGGTGGTACCGCATGCCAGTAAGCGTACACAAGATCCTTATTCATGGATCACAAGCTATTGCATATTCTTTATTACCTATCGGCATGTTATCAGAAGAGGCTCAAGAATCTTGTAGTAAGAGCTATAAACGTTTTCGAGAGCATCGCACTAGAAAAAACTCAAGGTTACATACGACAAAAGATCTAATTAATATGCTTCTCGTGTCATCTGATCCTGTGATATCTAATTTGAGACGCAAGCGAGAAATAAAAAAAAAAGAGTTGCTGCCAGAAGCTGTTGCGCTACTGATGGAAGACAGCTAAACGGAAGGAGAATTGGACGAAGATACGGAAGAAGAGGATGAATCTATTTTTTTAAATTTTTAATGATTACAGACTTTTATTACCACATGCAAATAAAATTTAGTTTTCGTTTTTTTCGTGTTATAAATATTTATTTTTCTATGAATAAAATAGTTATTCATCATAGAATAAACAATAAATTTTTTAATAATTTTTTGCGCATTCAGAGTTATAATTTCAACCCATTTATGTAATAAAATAATTTTGTCCAGCTAGAATGACGATTCCTCCCACTGTGAGACGTACACAAACAGATTAAAATAAATCGAGATAAAATTCGACGACAACATTCCTCTTACAGCAAATAGCTCTCTTAATTTCAAAATTTTCTAAAATTGTAGGTTTTTTACTTTTATGTAAAGAATGTAATAATTTACAATCGTCAATACTGAAGACATGATTGATCTATACAATGTTCTACACAATGTTCCGCAAAACCCGTATTCTTTATGTTTTAAATTATATTTCTCTTGTGTTCCTCCAATCTAGTTTTTAATTTTCTACCGCTTTGACCAATATATAGAGCGTCAAAATCTCCACACTGGAGTTGGTAAATCCTCGATTTATCTAACTGAGCAGTTTTCTCTTTATTGTTCGTCAATAAATTACCCAAATTGGTTATATTTGTACTAGCCCTATTAACCCCTTCCCGACAGAGGATTCTATTAATTTTGTTATCTAGGGGAGGGAAGTAATTAATATAATGCCATACCTTCTTAGGTTCTATTTCATTCAATAGAGGATAGAAATGGGAACAATTGGGGTAATTTATTGACGAACAATAAAGAGAAAACTGCTCAGTTAGATAAATCGGGGGTTTACCAAATCCAGTAATAGTTCAAAAAATAGTAAAATAGTTCAAAAAAAGGTGCGATGAAATTAATAACAAAGAATTTATTTGTGACTATCAAGAAACGCACGAAATTAACGAAAAATCACCACGTGAAGTTCAGTTACACTTTCAAAACATAATTCTCAATATGAACGCAGACTGGTAGAATATCAGAAATTGACAAGAAATCGATGGATAATATTCGCACCATTTTTTTTTAATTTAAAGGAACCTCCACATACTCCACCTTCCCCAGGGCCCTCCACGACAGGAAAAGCCTACTGCCAAGTGCCCCGAGCCCCTCACGCGCGAGGTCCGCGACTACGGCCCCACAAGCAAATGTGGTGCCGGCGCCCCTACCCCCGCCACATCCTTTATTATTATCTTTCTTTTCATTATTACCATACAACTATTCATGTATCAATTATAATATGCGTTACATAACATCTACCTAATATGCTACCTTAACTAATACACCATTCCCTACATAGAGCATATAGCAGGAAACTGCTTTTCAGCGATTACCCTTTAGTCTACTCATTCATTGTTTCTCCATTCATCGATTCATTCTTTCCTTTCTTGCTTCTTCTTTGTGTTTTACTTTGTTAGTCCCAATGATCGCTCCAGTAGCCATGATTTCAGTTTTATTTTAAATGTTGACACTCTTTCTGTCTTGCTTATATAGTCTGGTATTCCATTCCATGTATGAGGTACTAATACCTCTTTCGTTCGTGCTCCATATTTGTTTAAAGTTCTCTCCTGTTTCAGGTATTTCCCTGTGTTCATTCTTGTCTCGTACGCATGTTCTACTACTGCAAAACCTCCTATCACCGATTTATACTGTACTGCCATCCTGTATAGAAACAGGTCATCCAACCGTAGGATATTATTTTTCCTGTATCTCTCTGCTGCGTAGTCTCTGTACAAGTTTTTCACAATTGAGTTTTCTGTGTGCTGTATGCGTTCAATGAGGTATTTGGATACGCTTCCCTACACTGTAATGCCGTAATTAAGCAGCAATTCCACCAAGGTGTGGCAAATCAATTTCATTATACATGATGGCACGTATTGCTTCAGGTATTGGCAGGCAAAAAGTCGTAACCAAAGTTTAGTTATGTGCTCCTCCCAGGTAAAATGCTGATCAAGTATCAGTCCTAGGTACTTTTGTTCAACTACCCTTTCCAGTGTCGAGGTACATTCACATCTAGGGAGTTCTCCCTGATGTAGACATTCTGCGGTATGGTAAAGTATACCTTTCTTACTGACTAGTTTGAGATGAGGTGACGCAATTCGCATTAGTTTTGATTTTTCTTTGTTTATTACTACCTTTTTGTCGTGCACCCATTTCTGGAAAGTGTAAAACTAATTTTCGTCTGTGTGTGTCGAAAAAATTACAGTGTCGTCTGCATACAGAAGGTATTTGCAAGTTGTAAAACATCGCCCAACATCGTTCACGTACAATAAATACAGTAGTGGGCCTAATATACTACCCTGCGGTACTTTTTTTTTTATTTTTATCATATTATCTCCTAACTCGCTGTTTATTTTTACTGAGAATTCCCTTTCCTGAAGGTAGTTTTCTATCCATTTTAGCATTTTTCCTGTAATGCCATACCTGTGCACTTTATTCAGCAGCATTTCATGATCTATGAGGTCAAAAGCCTTAGAGAAATCTACAAACACACAGAACACGTGCATTCTTTTATCTAGCTTTCCCTCCGGATACCCATATTGGTGTTTGTCTATTATTTTGTGTTTATCAAGGAAGTTTCGGAGTACATTGGCCACATGTCTTTCCATGATTTTTCCTAAGACTGGGAGCAGCGATATTGGCCTATAATTTTCACATTGTTTGTAACTTCCTTCCTTATGTATCAGTCTCACTACTGCCATCTTCAATGGGTTTAGCACATTTTTCTGCTCTATTGACTTATTAATTAGTTTCATTACGAGGAGGTGCACAATATCTCTGTTATTAACTAGATCCTTAGCTGTCATTGAGTCGGTTCCTGCAGCTTTCTTAATGTTTAGTTCGCTCAGTAATTGCAAGGTTTCTATTTCTGCTACTTCTGGAAAGTAGACGGACTGCATCATTTCCATCCCTTCTGATTTCTTGCATAAACTCTCATGACAGTTACATACTGTGACTGTTGATATTTTTCCAAGTGCTCTTCATGTAATTTTTGGAATATTCAAATTCTTTGATGAAAAAAAATTTTTTTGCCTCTCTTATTTTCGCTATTACCTTGTTTCTTCATTTTTTATAACTGCCTCTTATCTCTTCCCTAATTTGTCCGTTTTCTGTTCTTCTCAGTATTCTAAACCACCTACTTCTTATTCTCATTTCTTTTTTTATATCTTCGCCTATCCACGGTTTATGGAGTACGCTCCTTGCTTTATTTATAATTTGTCTCTTCCTTGGTGCCTCTTCTCGTGCCAATTCGTATTGTTGCAATAAGAGTTTATATAATTCCTCAACCCGATCCACCTCTTCCCAATTTATAGCTTGTATATGTTTCTGGACAATGCTGCTCGCAATGTTCTCTCGTTCTATGAGGTTACTACGATTTTGTTTCTATCTCTTGTACAAGTGGTCGCTTTTTTGTTCTTATCGAACCACACGTCATGTAACGATAAGATATTTTTGCGTTTACTATGGCAGTCTTTATATCCTCCTGATCTCCTCTAAATGCGATGTGATCTATAGAAGATTTTACCTCTTCGTTCTTTCGCACTGAATAATAATAATAATAATTTTATTGACGTTAAGTTCATAAGAACATGGACATTGTTAGTAAAACAAAGTAAAAATACAATAAAAATGGAGATGAAACAACACGTGTAGTGTCATCAACATATAACGACGTATACAGTCGTCAAGAGAGGCCGGCAGATCGTTTATATAAATTAACAACAAAGTCGGGCCGAGTATGAATCCTTGAAGGACACCCTCAGATATTTTATACAAGCTGGATATATGATTCCTCCTAGTTGAATTTGTCTCTCACATAACAAACTGATGTAGCGTGAAATCTATTAGATAGGTATGATTTAAATAAATCAAGGGCCAGACCACAAATACCGTAATTCTCCATTTTTAAAAACAATAAAGCATGGTTTAAGACATCAAAGGCTTTCGGCAGATCGAAAAAAATACTAGCGGTTGTATGTTTATTGTCCAAATTGAGGTAAATATGTTTCAATACATTATAAATGGCATTTTTAGTTGATTTGTGAGAAGTGAATCCAAACTGTGGCGTATGTACATACATAGGACGTTATTTTCATCCAGGAAGTTTTTCAATCTCTTATTTATAGCCTTTTTAAAAATCTTGCTAAATGCAGGTACCAGGGATATTGCACGATAATTATCTATTACATTTTGTTGACCATCACTAATTGCAAGATTCGCAGCATAAACTAGGGGCTCAGCCAAATAATCGCTAACAAGTCTCACAAGAAAACATGGAATATCATCGATGCCAGATGATCGCTTAGAAGCAATTTCACCAATACTTTCCAGTAATTCTAGTTTGTCTGTCGGATTTGAAATAATGTATTAGATATAGGACGAATATTTAAGCTATCTGTCAGGTTCTGCGAGTTAGAGGGAACGAGACTTTGAAAATGTTCATTAAATAAACTGGCAAGAGCACAAGGATCAGTAAATCAGTTTTGCATATTCATTTGTAATACTATTGCTATTTATTGGTCTACCTTTAATTTCCTGATTAATAATTTGCCACGACGTCTTGGAGGAGTTATAGAGAATACTAACACCGTGCATTTCATTATGATAAGTATAGATATAATGTTTCATAGAAGTCGATAGAGAATAGCAAGCAAGCAAGTTAATGTAAGATACAGTGTAATTTTTTAATACAGCTAACAGCAAGTCGTCAGACAATTATGACTTAAATATTTTTAAAAAGTAAAAATTATTTTTATTGATATTTAACTTACATCTGCCGTTTTTTATCAATTAATTGTTAAATATATATTTGTATATTTGTACTGTTTATATTGACATTTTAGTAGTGATGTATATAACGTAAAAAACTTAAAAAATGCAACTATTAAGCAAAGATGATTAAGCTAATAGAACATCTGCAGAGAATGGAAGTCACAAGTAATAATTTATGATATTGCGAAAAATAAATAAATGAGAAAACATAAGATAACATTATAGCAGAAATCTTAGAAAGGATAGGTACAACACAGACACAAGCAGCTAAGTTAGCAAAGGATAGGAAGAAGTTTCTAAACAACTAAAGGGAGTAGAACTCGCGAGAAATTTGTTTTCGGTGTATGAATTTATAAATGTATACAAAATTATATGTGTATTTGACACACTTACCCCATTTAAGTATTATTCGTGCGACATATGTAATACATATGTACATGGTTAGAAAAAAGTTAAAAGAGATACCTGTGTAACTTCGGTAGGATACAAAAATCACAAAATACTGAAAACTCAATTGAGTACGACTTTATTAAACGCTAATTATGGAGCAGTAGCGTATGTTGCGACAAAGTCTCATTCTCGAGTAAAAGCATAAAAGACGGTTGTCAGAAAGTTTTAAATCATTTCATCGCAAAATTTTAGATTCTAACAAATGTCGAAGCTTGCTTAAATAGTTTGAAAATTGAACCAATAAATAACATAGAAAATGTAGTGTTTTAGGGTTTAATACAAAGGACCTATAACTTATCACATTTCATTATTAGTTACTCTAATTCTAGGCAGAAATGACAAAATATGAGTCCTTAAATATTTGTACTGCGCAAACTTAACTTACGAGTTATGTATCAAAATGTCAATGCACTGTTTTCAATATCAATATTAGTATTTGGATAAAAACAAGTTGCAAATGATATCATGCGACTGCCTTGAAAAAGCTAAATAATTTTGCATATTTAACCTACCTGCGTTCGACCTGATAATATGCACATCACATAAAACCACAAGCTCGATAACCGTTTAAAGTATGTAACACTGCAGTACAGGACTAACTCAATAATTTCTTATTCCGTGTACATTTGTATAAACAACATAACATAAAACCAGTAGAACTTTAGACAGAATGAAAGCGCTATCAATTGCGTTCAATTTTATTAAAGGTACCTACTTTTTATCGAGATAAAAAGTGTTATTTGTAAATACATGGCCACAACAATGTAAATTTACATTTCCATGTGTAGGTGATCCTTAAACTGTGTAAAAAGAGTAAATACAAAGTGAAGAACCAGGAAAAGCGAAAAGATAAGTTAAATCCTTATTTGGACAAGATATCATATTTTCGGATGTTTGATATGTGATACAGTTGAAATGAAATACGGTTAATAAAGAATTGGCTGTTACATTATAATTATTGGTTGAGATAAATACGTATAATGTATTGATACTATCAGCACAAACAGGGCGGAGCGGTAGTAGTATAATGCAAGTCTTCGAAATACCGCTCCTTGAAATGTGTTTTTTAAATAGGCTTTGAGTTTGATTTAAGGTTGCGCGACTAGTGGTAAGAAATTCTGTTCAAACTTCGGAATAGAATTTTTTTTAAATTTTGATCCAAGATTTTTTTAAACTTACAAAAATAAATGACAAAAGCAATTAGAGTAGCAACAGTCACCTTATTGCCGAGTTACTGACACATTTAGAGAATTTAAAAAAAGTATTACAGTCGGAATCACTCAAATTGCTGCGTCTAGTACCGAGACACATTTCGAAAATTATTAGTCAAGATACTTTAAAAGATAAAGATAACAACATAAACGTATGTCATTCATCCGTAACATATCTCTAGGACAGACGTTTCATTCACCTGGTGTCCCCAGCAATGTACAAGACAAAGATAGAAATGTAACCAAAATGAGATTTCTATACCAACTACAGATAGCCGCACTTCGAGTCGTAATTTGATTAACGTTGTTTTACTGGTTGTCGAATTTCAAATAGGTTATGTTTGTAATCTATCAGTTGTATTACAACCGTGACGTTAACCTTAAAGTTTGACACTTTGTTATGTGCGCGCCATTGCAATTTTGAAATACTACCGGAAGTACGATATCTAATATGACGCTGAAGTACCGATTTGATTCGTACATTAATTTATTGATGACTCAAGGCTCTTCTTTCGTGATTTCGATAGTACTAAAGATGCAACAACAACAACATCTGTAAAACAGTAACTATGAAATTATTGAATTTTTTAATTAATGTAACAAATTTTGCTATTAGATTTAGGCAAAAACAAATTCATGAACTAGAATTCGCGTGAGATAATGTTCCTATACAGGTATGCATCGATTTTGTATAAGTTCAACATTACGTTATATTAAATTCAGCGATATATTTAATAAGGTGAAGACTAACAATATAGTTAAGTTCTGACTGCGAAGCGTTTGACAGATACCATATTTATATTTTCGAAAGACTGTTTTTTAAAGTGTACGATGATGAACTAGCTCAGTGTTACCTTCAACAGGATCATATGCTGACATGCACAGCATTTGAAATTTTAAAGCAATTTTATGGTAATCACCTAATATGTTCCATGTTGCGGCCCTTCTGCTTCTTACATTTGACATCTTACAATTATGTACAATATGAAGTGAAAAGTAATTTTATAGTTAGCAAATCCTAATAAACACTTTATTTACAGGGTTTTCACGGCAGAGCGGGACATAGGAGAATACATAAAATCGGTTTTCTGTGAATATTATCTATATTTCATGGAAATTTAAGTGTCGCATATTATTACTGGGCCAACAATGAACATTTCCACAATCATAGTACAAAGAAAATCATTTTAATAAAGCCACGGCCGCTTGCAGCATCTCACATGTTAAAAAGCCTTATTAGAAATTTACGTGCAATAGATTTAAAAATAATAATTTTCTGGCTTTATTAAAATGACTTTCTTTGTACTATGATTGTGGAAATGTTTATTGTTTGCCCAGTCATAATATGGGGCACTTAAATTTCGATGGAGTATAGATAATATTCACCGAAAACCGATTTTGTGAATTTTCCCTAGGTCCCGCTCGGCCGTGGAAACCCCGTATATATAATGTTTTATTTACCTTACATACATACTTCCAAAACAGTAAAATTTGGTGCAAACGTTTATTGCTTAATGAATATCTATATTTTCAATCAAATGTCAATCAATTTTCTGATTAGATTGATATTAATCAAAAGTTGAGTAGTACGCCTATGAAATTTTCAAGTTGCCAATTATCCAAATTAAGAATGTTGCATGACGTCACGTACAATCATTTACGTACACTCTCTAGATAAATACGTTTATATTTCTAAGGGTGGGTTTATCAATGTAAGGATAAATAAGTTAACTTGCAGATAAAATTTTATTCGTAAGATAATTACAATGAAACGTTATTGAGTGTCAAATAGAAGTTATCTGCAAGATAAAGCATTGTAGTTCCTAAATTTTATCTGCCAGTTAGCATTATCTGTCAGTTACTTACCTAACACTTTTATCCTCACATTGATAAACCCACCCTAAATTACGGGAAATACTTCCAAACTCAGGAATTATAATAATAAATAAATTTGAAAAACATGGCAACAATTTAGTAAACAGCTTCATGAAAATTATCACATGGATGACAACACTGCTAAAGTTTAAAAAAATTATATCGGTGTAGCACCAAAGTACTAGAAGTTGGTAAAAATTCATTACGCAAGTGTTTCCTCTCCGTCGTATACATTCCTGCTCATATAATATGTTCGCATTTGGACATGCCTTTTTATTGGCAGAAAAAAATCTTTCAATTGCCACATGGATATGTAGAGATATTCCTTGACGTAACCCCTCTATTTACTACTTATTTTATTACTGGTGCATGTGTCACATCCAACGGCTTCCTTCTTACTGTACTACTACATACTAACTTTTTAAATCTACCTAAATTATTTATTGCAAAGACGGGTTGCCATAAAGGAGGTGCCATCAACCGTTCCATCGCTAATATTTTTAAGAGTAATTGAGTATTTTTCATAGAAAATGTTACTTTCTTATCCCTAATATGTCAGTATGTTGATGTCATCTTAATATTTGTACCAACAGAAAAAGTTAATACTAGTGGTTAGGCGGCTGACTATAGTTGTGGAAGGACGATAGGTGCCGGGATTCAATTCTCTGGAGGGACAGTGACATTTTCTCAGAGAGTTTAATCTCGGATCGACTTGCCATTCGCTGTTGGGAGCAAAGTGATTAACAGCGCGGCATTATAAAAGGCGATATGATGCTGTCACAAAGCCGTTTAAAACACAACTTACAGACACAAAACTACACCGCGAGAGTTGCAGTCACTGCAACTAAGCATCCACCACACATAAAAAAATAAATACTGGATATATTTAACGGCTTTACATTTACTGTTGCAATTTAAAAGAAGAATCACTACATCTTCAGGATGTATCATTTGATACGTATATTCAACGATTAGAAAATCGTTTGATATTACGCGGAATTATGGGTATGTCACCAATATTAAAGTTCCAGAAGCACCAACCATTAAGTCATACCCAGAACTAGTGAAATTATTAAAACAACATGTATGCCTAGTGAAATAGCTAACCGATTACAAACTTTGTAGCTGAATTAAAGAGATTAACTACACACTGTAACTTCAAGTGCATGGAATGTGACAGACTTACAAATAATACACATTTGCGGTCACAAAGGTGCTAATGCATTTTGATATAGATCTGCCGTTAATTTTGGCCACAGATGCGGTTCTAGAAGGATTTAGTGCGGTCTTATCTCATAAATATCCTAAATACTTATCATAAATATCATACATATTATAGATATCATAGATGTCATAGGTATCACAGATATCATAGAGGTCATAGATGCCATAGATATGTATAAATATCATAAATATAAATATCATAAATATCATAAATATCATAAATATCATAAATATCATAAATATCATAAATATCATAAATATCATAAATATCATAAATATCATAAATATCATAAATATCATAAATATCATAAATATCATAAATATCATAAATATCATAAATATCATAAATATCATAAATATCATAAATATCATAAATATCATAAATATCATAAATATCATAAATATCATAAATATCATAAATATAAATATCATAAATATCAAATATCATAAATATCTAATGTGTAATGGTTACTGATAAGTTCCCAGAACTCCGAGGCAAGAAACCTCAACATATTGTGGACCAACACAGAGCCGTAATGGCAAACTATACAAGATGTCCCAGCCGACGCGGTTTCTTTGATAATTTGTTTATTTTACAGTATAGAGAAAAAAGTTTTAAATAAAAGTTGTTCCTATTTATACGACGCATAGCTAGAAAATATTTTCAAATATACAGGGTGTCCCAATTGAAAAAGCGTATGTAACTATTATTTTAAATGGATCACTATATCGCTATATATTTTTTAGATTCTACATACACTTACTGGCGCCAACATTTGGAAACATTTAAATGCCAATAACCCTGTTTTTTTTAATGGGACACCCTATATCTGTTTGCAGGATTGGATGTAAAATTAAATTCTCTTTCTTTTGATATCAGATAAAATAATACACTATTTAATAAACAACAATTTGTTTTGCACGAATAACTAGATTTTTCAATTCTCAATAATTGTAGCTTATCCCCCGTAAAAGCGGAAGTCAAGCAAGGACTAGGCTATAGAAGAAGACGAAACGTACAGCACGCGGACGGTGACAAAAGATCTAGAAATTAAAAACAGCACTAGAAAAGTATTACTACATGTACCTAGGCACAGAACGGGACATGAGACCACCACTACCAAGACTCAAAGTCAACAGAAAATCCCAGATGATACACGCAAAGTGAATGACGCGATCAAACACGAACTAGACGAAAACATGACAAGTCAAACTTTAGTATACGCGGGTTCAGTAGTAGTCAGTGTAAAGAATGGACATGAAACAAAAGGCACCAACAAGTAAAATAAACATAAAACAAAGGATTACAAAGAACGCTCCCCACAAATGGCAGCTAAAACTCGAAATAAAATTAAGGAACTGAGGAAACAAATAAGTAGACTAAGGGTTATCAAATCAGCAAAAGAACGGCAAAAGCACCGGTCTAAATAATCTTAACACATGAAAACAAATACGATGATAACAAAACCCGATAATTTTGAAGATAGACACACAGCAGCAATATGTTCAGCGAAAGACAAATGAGTGTCAAACAATACTCCGAAGTCTTTAATTTTAGTGCTCCGCGTGATGAGTTGAGATTCTGTTATGTAGTTAAAATGGATAGGATTAGTACGTTTGGCCTAAGTGACGACTACGCATTTAATTACGTTTAAGAAAACATTATTTTGTTTGTACCAATGTTGAATTTTGTTCAAGTTTCTTTCTAGATGAAAACAGTCATCTCCGTCAACAGTGCTATGTATCTTAAAATGATCTGGCTAACATAAATAATCACCTTCCAGAACCTGCAACAAGTCGTTAATATAAATATTAAATAGCAAACATAGATTGGAACCTTGCGGAGCTCCAGAAGGCATTGCAAATATATTCGATGGAAAACCATTGTAGAAAATATAGCCTCTTCGGTGATTTAGATAAAACTATAATAACTGCAAGAACGATTGACACCTGCCTATGTTTGTTACGATTCAATTTTTCATTACGACACTGTATTTATAAAAGTTCAATTAATCATAAAGCAATGCAAACAAAAATATTAAAAATCAATAATTTCAAAGTTCTAATATACCATCTGTCGGAAATGTATAGCGCGTTTATATAAATGTATACCATTGTACATATAGATAGTACCTCATTTATTCTTTTCAATAATACGTAAATAAATAGTACTTTGTTTAATACATTAAATTTTCTTAGTAAACACACACTTCATATATTGTTTAAACTCATAAAAGAAAACGTTGTACAAATATTGCATTCAATCTTTCAGCCGACTTGTAAACCTATTATTTATATCACTTCTACCATACATAAATTCTATGTTAGGGTTTCTTTGACATACGACTAAAACTAGAAACTTCAATTACGATCGTTCTTCCTATTTATAATATAATCGTCTGCACTGGTGATTTTAATGTCGATTTATTAAAACCTGATTCTGCGCCCTCTTCCCATTTATTACAGGCATTCGAAACCTTCGGTTTTCAACAAATTATAACTCACCCAACGCGTGTTACCGAAACATCAGCATCTCTCCTAAATCTAATTATTCTGTCTGACGCATTGGTTGTAGAGGATGTTAATACCCGCAACGTCGACTTCACAGATGGTGATCTAATTTGTTGTAATGTCGTCAATAACATTATCCCAAAGCAGGCTACAACAGTAAGATGTCGCTAATTTAAATATTTTGATTTCGATGAATTGCAACAGCATTTGTTTTGCCTCCATTAAGAGGACATATTTTACATCACAGATGTCAATGCTAAAGTGAACATCTTGTCTTCTCGTCTTGTAGAGCTATATAATTTGCACGCTCCCTTGAAAACGTCGATTTTTCACAAACCTAAAGCTCCCTGGATAACTGATATTATAAAAATAATGATGGCTATAAGAAATAAGGCCAAAGCTAAGTTTATAAACTCGAAAAATTCACAAGACTGGGACTACTACAAAGAACTTACAAACTTTACTAGTCACGCTATTAATAGCGAGAAGAGAGCATATTTCGATTATTCTTATAAAAAAAAATCCTAAAATCATTTGGAAAGAACGAACATCAATTAATAGCTCTACGACAAGATCAATTGATGTACCTGACGAATTCCTGGATGTAAATGACATTAACGGATTTTTTGTAAATTCAATCCCAGGTTCCTCTGATTGAAACGACAATTTGGCCAAGTACTACCAAACTCACACAAATAATAATATCGCCGATGGTTTTGCTTCCAAATTGGTGGACGAGGAATTGGTAGGTAAAGTGCTGCATACCTTATTCTCACCTTCCTGTGGATTGTGAAAGAACGGTCTTAAATTGTGCTAATATGCGTTTAAAATCTTGGGCGCCACGGTATATGAACAAATCCCCATGTGAACCCACGATGACGGATATTGCCGATACCGAAAGAGAGAAATTACCCCTGACTAGCAAAATGTCGGTCGCAATCGCACTTAACGTAATAAAGAAAAACATGTACTTACTTTACAGATGTTCTTATAATCCTTTCTCTATACGATTTCAGGTACGTGCGGTAAATGGAGGATTTATAATATTTTAACAATAAATAATCACACAATACATTCAGACAAATATGCACCTAAATGAATGAAAATGCCTCAAGTAAATAAATAACAAATATATTAAATGAAACGAATGAATATAAATATACAGTATTAGGACATATGGAACATAACCTTAATAATAAATGCACCTTTTAGTAAATTGGAACAACTACGCGATTTAGATGACTAAAGAACCAACAGAGCTGAATATGTTAAAATCTAATAATAGCAACGGCAAACTTTATTTATAAAAGGCAATAATTAATTTATCTATTTTTTACGAACTCGGAATTAAACAATGTAATAGAATAGCGGCCAAATACCTTTACGAATTCTTCTCTCTTCGCGTACGCTTGTTGATGCTGTTCCTTCCCGCCGAATGTCCGCTTCGTTTTGGGGTTTCGGGCGTGTCCTTTCTTGTTGTTTGTTCTTTCACCAGTATTTTATATTGATTGGATATGTGCTGGACCTTCCCAGTAACCACGGCCTTATTCTATACTGATTATTTAAACAAATATAATAAAGAGAAGAACACTAACTGCCCTAATTTTACAAATATATATATACCACTAATTGCAGAGCGGACTAGGCTCTCTGGCGTTCGAACGAGAAGTGTTGTATTACCGAGTCAGGCCAAATTCCGTAGCGATACAGTTCTAATCATAAGTTACCTGTTTGCTCGTTGTCAGCTAAAACCGTTACATTTTTTGACTATTGCAGATACATGGAATTTTAACATAGGAAATTATATACAGTCATGGAAATATACCGATAGATGCATTACATTAATTAAAATAAAATAACATTTATATAATAGACATATAATATGTAAGTACTTGCCTAAACTGATTGAAAATATCGCGTCCCGTTACAGGATGTGATGGATTATCCATCAGAATGTTAAATCTATGCTACCCTTCTATTCTCAGCTATATCACATATATTATTAGTAGCTGCATTTTTGGTAGCGCGTTTCCTATTGCCTGAAAAGAAGCGACCGTAATTCCTCTTCAAAAAAAAAAACATCATCTCAACTTCTGTCTGACTTAAGGCCAATTAGTCTGCTATCTACACTATCAAAAATTATCGAGAAAATTCTGAACATGCAACTAATGCAACATCTCAATAATGCTAACATATTGCTCGTCTACCAATCTGGTTTTCGTTCTACCCAGAGTTGCAAGTCAGCTTTACTGAAGATCACCAATGATATCCTTACTGCATCGGATAGGGGCTGTGTACTGTACTGGTAATGTTAGATTTCACCAAAGCTTTCGACACGATTGACCATAAACTAATGTCTGCTATTTTTCATTTCACTAGTTTAAGCGACTGTGCCGCTAAACTTTTAAATAGTTTTCTTTCTGAAAGATCACTACCAGTAAGGATCAATTCTCGCGCCCGTATTATTCTCATTGTACACTTGTAATCTATACGAATCTGTTAAAACTTGCACTATACATATGTATGCGGATGATACACAATTTTGCCATTCACTCGTCAGAGATAACTGAGTTCTTGCACTGGATAATGTACAGCGTGAACTCGATACCATTTCCCACACTTGCTCACAACATTCTTTGTACACTCGGTTGATTTAGAATCGACTCAAACTGCCATAAAACCCGTTAAAATTATGCTTTATTGCGGCCCCCGAATGCAAAGCAGTAATAGTATGGTCAACTGTATGTAAATTACTACGTATGTAAATTACTATCTATGTATATACTGTAATGGATCATTACATTTAAACTGAACATGTAAGATAAGTTGCCTATACGTATAGGGAATAGCAATTAAAAGAAATTTAAATTAAAAAATGTCAATAAATAGAATTACAATTGTCAAAATTACATTAAGCAACCATTTAGCTAAATTAAGATAAACTAGATTTAAGTTGGCGACACGAATGACAGATCGGACATTTACTCTAACTGACATTTCGATAAATTTACATTTTTAAAATGGAAAACCATCGACGATAACCCAATTACTTACGTGACATCACCTAACATAATTTCCAAAGTTAACTTCACATTAATTCCAGGGATTTGTGAATCCATTTCATCGGTGCCAATTTCTTAGTATAAATCGACATTTTCATCCAAAATAACAGACAGCCATGAACGACAAAAAAAAAGGTTTTCTTGAAAAAAATATTAAAACAGACGCGTCCGAACCACGAATGCATCCAGACCTATGTTAATTTCATCTCTAAAACGTAAACAACATATTAAAAACATAAATTTACCAATAAAATCATTATATCTTCCTTATCCGAGATCCATTTAAAATTAAATCTCCTAATCCTGAAGGGAGACGACCAATTTAATTAAAATTTTCTACGAAGAAATTTCCAAATTAAACCTCTGAGACACCAGGAGCCAGATATTTTTCCATTCCGAGGCAGAGCCCGAAGCATTTCTTCCACGTCGAGAGCCCGAACACCCATCCAGCTTGAATTTAGAGCCCATACGGGGAGAATCCAGCCATAGCCGATCCTGACCATTTCCCGACTAAGACACACTCGAACGCACCTCTTAACAGATAAGTGGTTATCGAAAAAATAAGTAATTGATCAAGAAGTTGTTTTTTTTTATATAAAGAAAATTAAAAGTCAATCCTACAAAGACAAATTAGCCTCAATTAACTAAATAAAACAGAATACTCACCAAGTTAGAGAGAATCCTCCAATTTAATTCATTAGATTTAATCATAGTTGATTAATTGTAGTCGTTTCATAAGTTAACCTAAAAAAAAACAGCATCGACAAAACCAAGTTTTCTATTAGTAAACACGTTATTAACAATTACAAAAAACTTACCTTTGGAAAATCCACCTATTCGTTTAGTTGTAATACATATTTATTTTATAGGAAAAATCACTTCTTAACACGTTATTTTTATAAACATTAATTGTTAAATAGTAGTTTCTTACACGTGCAGAACATAGGTTCAAATTATCACGTTTGTAAGTTTTAAAAGATTACCAACCTAAATTTATCACCAGTAAGTCATTCCTAGTATTAAGGCGCGTTATTTAAAATAAAAATTGAATTTTGTTAATGTACAAAACCTGTTTTTTAATTGTGTGTATGAAAGAAAGAGTCCCCAACCCACCTGAACCCTGAGAAAGAGTTGTTAAAACAAATCAATTAGCAATTGTCCAAGAGCACGTCCAGCTTAATACAATATATTTTTCTATTAAATCCAGTTTCATATGCAAGGGATCATTTATAAATTCCTAAACCGATAATTTCTTAATGCGAGCTTAACATAGGTATGTATAGTTAAATCGCTATCGCATACAATTTCACTATAATTCTAAGTATTCATGTAATTAAGAAATTACATGAATAAGAATATGTATGGGGGCAAGATATAAAAGTCTATTTCATATTAGAGTGGATCGAAAAACGCGTTTTTTTCTGCAATACAATTCTAATAACGCGGAAAACTTGCGCATAGGCGTCATTATAAATGATAAAATATTTAAAAAAATGGATACTTTGGGCATCCTGAAAATATTTTGCTAAGTATGTTGTGGGATCAAAGAAAAAATATAAGGCATCTTAGAATATTAAAAGCACGGAAGCTCAAAGGCCCAAAACTTCGTAGTTTCACAATTCCCAATTTCAATTTTAGTGCTAGCGAATACTATGAACTAGTTGACTGTCAACAAAACATTTGGACAGAGCCACCTATTACCCAACGTTTGTCAGAGCAGGAACTGAAACAGATTGTTGAAAATCCTGAAACTTCAGTGCTATCATATATTACTGGCTATCCCTGCCATTCTCAGGCGGTCGAAAGGGCAGTAAAAAGTGTCACTGAAGCTTCTCTGGCAGTATGTGGTCCTATTAGAAGAGATGGACTTATAAGAAGTAAATTAGATTCCCCATCAGATATGCCTAAATTTGAATCTAAAAGAGACTTTTTCGTTTAATTTATATTTGGTAATATGTATTTTAAATATAAGCGGATTTTTCTTATTTTCAAGTTTTTTGTTAAATCACCCTTTTTGACTTTTTGTATACCTGGTATGGACAATAAATTTGTGAGATAAATACTACCTTATGTTTCATTACTTTAATTACATATTAACAGGTAAAAAGAAATAAATTACCTATACAAAATTATATCTAAATTCCTTTTTTGTAAAATATGACAGCTTTGTTGCGGTGGAAAACGTCAACGAAAAAATTGTTTTAAGATCTCAAAAATTTTGTTTACCAAGTCTGTAACTTTGTAGAAGTCAGGACTCTTTATATTTTGAACTTTTTTTTTCTCCCATAAGCGTCGCTCCGCCCTACTGTGCGTTCCTATAAATCTTATTGCAGAGAACATGTTCAAATATTTTGGCAAAATTTGTTATGATACTTATAGGTCTATAATTTTGTATTCAAATCTACGATAATAATAATTCAATAAAAAAAATACAAATTAAATTTTTTTTGAATACGTATTTATTGTATGTATAACTATCAGTGTACACAGGACCATATATGTAGAATTCCAGTTGTGATGTCTTAACACTTGTTACTTGATGATTTCTGTTAATTTAACAATTTTATAGATTAAGTTATAACTGCGAGAAAAATGTTTACATCTAACAAGATGTTAGTATAGCTATTTTTACGGCTGTGATTATTATAATAATAAACAGTATTAATTTACAGTTACGTAAGAATCATATGACGTAAACACACTGTTTGTATTATCACAGTAACGGTGTTTTCTTCTAGCTTTAACTAGTTGATCAAGCTGGTTTGCAATAGGCTAATAATATTCCTATATCCTTTATCTATAGCAATATCCAGGGGAGTCTTTTCATTGTTATTCTTTATCCAAACACTTGCTCGTTGTTCTAGCAATAATCTGCAGATATTTTCGTTCTCCCGAGCGACGGCCAAATGAAAAGGTGTATCGCCGTTTCCATCTTGAAGGTTTATATTAGCTCCTTTTATTAAGAGCAGTTCTATGAGGTTCATATTTTCCTCGTGAACGCTTACGTGAAGAACTGTACGCCCTGTAAATATATCTTGAACATTAACGTTTACGTCTTTGTCCACTAACGTCTGGACAATATTTAAAAGTCCTTTTGACGCAGCACAGAAAAAATTGTAAGAACATCTATACTTTCGACATTTATGTTTACTCCTGTCTGGAGAATTAAATATATAATCTCTTTATTTTCATCTATTTTCTTTTGCTGCTCTATATTGAGATATACATTTGCATCGATATTTTCATTATGAGCATTTATTCCGGATTCTACTAACATATCGATAGAATTTCCACATATTTTGCACACAGCAAGATGAAGAGATGTATTCCCCTTTTTGTTTCTAATACTTTCGTCGGCACCATTTTTCAGTAACAAGCCCACAATACTTACATTCTTGTTAACTACTGCGAAATGAAGGGGTGTATTGCCAAATCTATCTTGGACATTAATGTCTTCGTCTTTATCTAAAAGTAAAGGGATTATATCTATGCATTCCTTGATCACAGCTGTATGTAGCGGCGTCATTCCCGCATTATTTTTAATAGAAAACGTAGTTCCGTTGTCCAATAGTAATGTAATAATATCTTGATTTCTGTTTAGAATAGCATGATGAAGAGGTGTATTGCCTAGCATGTCTTGAGCATTGACATTCACTCCTCCATTTAATAATGCTTTTATGATGTCGATGTCTGCCATGGTTACAGCATAATGTAGAGGTGTTGTGCCATTTTTATCACCAATATCTTTTTCTGCTCCGTTAGCTAGTAATAGCTCTACGATCTCCACTTTTTGCATGTACACACTTATGTGTAGAACTGTTCTACCAGCACTATCTTGAATGTTAGAGTTTACGCCTTTATCTAGTAGCATCCGCATTATATTTAAATATCCTTCGGCAGCGTAGAAGAAAATTACAATAAGATCCTTATTATTTACATTCAAGTGACATCCTTTTTCCAAGATTAACGAAACAAGTTCTATATTGACACCTTCTGGGTTAATATGTAAGCTTGTGTTATTTTGTGCTTCTACACTATTTTCCGTTGGTTGCAATAATAATTTAACAATATTACGACATTTCTTACACATAGCAAGATGGAATGGCGTTTTTCCCGTACTATTGGTAATAGTTTCGTCTGCCCCACTATTTAGCAACAAGGATACAATATTTGAATTTTCATTAACTACTCCATAGTGTAGAGGCGTGTTTCCATATTTGTCACGTACATTTAAGTTAATCTCTTTATTTAATATTATTTCCACGATACGGGTATGCTCCCCTGCTGTACAATAGTGGAGTGGTGTTCTAGCATTTTGATCAATAACGGAGGGATTTGCTTCATTACTTAACAAGAGTCTTGCGATGTTTTCATATCCCATTCCCGTTGCAAGGTGTAATGGTGTAACATTATTTTTGTCACAAAGATTTGGTTTAGCGCCATTATTCAACAATATGCTGACTATGTTTCCATACCCGTTTTCAGTAGCAATATAAAGAGGCGTGGCACCCTTCTCACTGACAACATTCACATCTGCACCTCTGTCTAGGAGTAGTTGTATGATATCGATATATCCTTTTTCTACGGCAATGTGAAGAACTGAATAACCGTCACTACATTGAGCACTGGCATTGCTGCCTCCATTTAATAGTAGCTCAACAATCTTCCTGTGTCCCATCACTGTTGCGCAATGTAGAGGTTGAATTCCGCGACTACCATGTACATCTGCATTTGCTCCATTCTCCAGTAGCAGTCTGGTGATCTCTGAAACAATAAAAACCAACTCCCATTAGATACCTACATACAAATTGAAAGCGATTACTTCACGTGAAATGCTTTATATAATAAATTCATATAATATGAATAAAGGTATAACGTCTATTATTTCTTGTACCGACGTTTATTCTTTAGATGCTGTTGAATAGTATCTAGTGATAGTTAGATGTTATTAATAATACACAAGTTGTCGTAAATATATAGAGATTATTTATTAGAATTATGAACGTAAACATACTTAAGATAATCGTACACACATTATCATTTTTTATTCTAGTAACTGTATTTTGTTATCCTGCGCATGCGCAACTGTTACTCCCGATATATGTATACATATATAGTATATGTGAGACGCTCCCCTTAATAAAGAAATCCCAGGTAGCACAGTCCGTTGGCTAAGTGTCGGCGATAGCTCGGGCCAACGTAACATAGTTGGCGCAAAGTCACAGTCTACAAACGATAAATTTCCAACATTGGTTAAACATCGGCAAAATACGTTGGTTCAACTTATCATTGCAACGTTCCATGTTCGTTGGCTTTTGATCGTTTTGTTGGCTGAATGTCGCATAAAAGTTTTCAGACGACAATCGAAGCGAGGGCGGAGTCAAAGCTGATCCCGTGGCTTAATGGTTAGAGTTCTTACGTAACATTCACGAGGTGCCCCGTTCAAATCTTACCATGTGACGTTTTTTTTTTTTTTCCTTTTTAAAAGGCACTATTTGTTTTATATTCATTTTTATCTCAAAAATCATGAACTTACAAAATATTATTATTGGTCATATTACCCATACATTGTGAGCTATATTTCAAATGTAATGCGCATGCGCATCGATCCGCAATCGACATTTTGTTCGAAATACAGTGAGTGTAGGTGCACTGCCATATGCAAGCTTGTGTTGTTGATTCGATTTTATTCGTTTTATTGTGGTTTTATTAGCCCAGCTGTTAGTCATGAGAGAGAGTTAAGAGTTACCGTCTACATTGTACAATATTTAAAATAGCCCCTATTGTGAAAGATGTTATAAGAACAATGGACGGGTAAGTACTTTACATAGACATAGGTAATATAATATGTACTGATAATGTATTTTTCATATATGCCGTGATTGAAAGTTGTGAGCTACCACAACCTGGTGACTAAGAAAGCATTGGATATACCAGTAACCTGAAAGATATGTCAGATTCCGATAACGGAACACTTATTTGTATCTTGTATACTAATGCCAGCCATCCTTACTGCTGATTGTAAGTATGTTGATAATTGCCATGGTTTCTTTCTTACAAAATATATTTACAGATGCTTCATCTTCTATTTCCGATGTTAGGCCAGAGTTGCGTATGATATCCTAATTACACATAATCATTTGTGACAACTGATCGTAAGCTATAATTGCCTTTTTTAATTTTTCACAAACTTATACTAGAGCTTTAATAATAAATTCTTCTATAGTTACGCATGAAGTTTAAAAGTTTTTTTTACAGTATATACGTAATGTCTGTTTTTTATTTATGCATTGGTATTTACAGGTATACTCGTGTTAGCTGAGTTGAATAAGTTGAACCGTGCTGGTTGTATTGAAGACTAAAGATAATATTGAGAGACTTAAAAGCTATAAAATTCCAGATAAAAATTATCGAAGCAAGCCTTTGATAAAACAAACATCTTCCAAGCGATTATAGGTAAGATTTAATTTTTGTACGTTATTTTCTATTTAATTAAAATTTTATATTAAACATAATATTTAGATGCTGTCTCAAAATTTGTCTGCGATATTTAAATGAAAAGGGCTAGTTATGAGGCGAAAGTTAAAGAATAACCGTAGTCAAAATTCTTAAATCAAAAATCTGAAAATTTCCAAAAAGTGGTACGTAATCACACTGTAAATAGCCATATATATACATAGCAAACCCCCACAACTTCATTTCAAGATCTGTAATGGAATGAAATATACAAAGTGTCCAAAGTAAAATGTTCACAAGCTATGAAGTTGATTACTTAACAAGTTAGTAATACTTTTTACTCTGAATGATAGAAAAACAGAAAAAAAGCGTTCACATTGTCTTTTTTAATGGAATACTGTATATTTAAAAAAAAACCAATAGTTTGAACAAAATATTTATTACTTACTACTGTGAAATTAAAAATAAGCAAGTAAAAAGTGATAATTGTGCAAATGTGCAAGTGGGCAATGATCAAATATTGTAGAATAAATAGTCACATACAGGTTTTCCTAGTTATGTACTTGCCAAATGAATCATTCTTTGTGATTATTGATTCATCCTTAATAATTATTGCTGTGCGAGTGCCATTTACTTACTCTTCTCGTAAAATGTAATATGCTGCAAGTATATCTGATTTGTAGAAAAAATTAGATATACTTCGCCATTGTTAATTTAACCAACTTCATAGCTTTAATAATAAGTTTGCAATGGTAAACACGTTACCATAACTTTGGACATGGTGTATACTTCTAATACTTTACGTAAACTAAAGATAGATACATACATATGTTAATATTTTTTTATTTGTTCACAGTTCGAGATGAAGGTAAAGCTGAGCGTAATTTGGAAAAGGCTATTGTTGATCGTACATCTTTGACTACTGCTGCTGATAAAAATTAGGAATCAGCTGAGCTGTGAACATCTCCGCGATTAGGTCAGTGTTTTATAATGTTTTAATATTTTTAGTTCAATAAGATATTTCAGTTATTATATACCATAACATGTAAAGAGATAATAAATTTTGTTCTGTAATAAGATATATCACATCTTATTTTTTTATTTATCTTGAATTTTAGTTTCACTAATAAATAAAATATCGTAATTACTTTCTTTATTTATTGTATGTGCAGATCATGTATGGTGTTATATGGATATATGATTCGATGTTAACTATTGTTAACAACATAAACATAAAAAAACATGAAATTTGTAGTAAGTTTTCCTTATATATTGTCACATGAAATAAAACATCTACGATATATGTCCTGATTACAGGCAGATCATATCGAGATATACTATGTTACACAATTATGAGCATGTTTGTCTTGAACGCTGAGTATTTCATCATAAGCGTTGATTTTATAACAGTTTTCAAATTATGACTTGTATATGTTCTTAACTATTATCAACATCTTGCATACATAGATATGTAAAATTCAAACAGAAGTTTTCTATTAAATTATCTATGATCTAATTATTGTAATTTGGTAGTTTATATCTTAAATCACGTTTATTTCATATGAAAATATATTATATACAGATAATTAACTCGAATTTTGAGTTGGTATAATATCGCTGTAATTTATTCAGCAAACTAATTAACATCGGATCAGTGTACCTATGTACCATCATATATGTTTTGCATCTTGTATGTTTTATCGTATAGATATCACATACAAGATTAATACCCAATATCACTTCCCGTAGTTACTCCTATGTATCCTTTCGATAAGACGCCAACGTCAGGTGCCGACGTTTCACCAACAGAATGGGTAGGTATTGAAAGTTTATCCTACACCAATGTCGCCTAAAGATATAAAACCAACGTTGTAAAATGTTCACACTTTCACATACTGCCAACATTGTTGCCCAACGCGTGCCCAATGTAACTCGGACAATCAGCCAACGTTACACCAACGTTGTGTGCTACCTGGGATATTTATAAATTTAATCAGTTAGGCGAACGAATCAGTCGACCACTTCTAGTTGTTATCGATACTAAATTAGAAGCTTCACAATTTTCCTGTACGCTCGGGTGATGCATCTGAAGACGATCTTGGATTCAAACGTTTACTATTGGTTGACTTGTGTGATATCTCACTGTCTCTGTTCTTAGTTGTTTCCTCCAGCATGGGTTTTATAGACTGCCTGTTTCTTTTATATTCAGCTTATCCGATAGGCACGCTATAGTCGTTTGGACCTGATTTGTTAACAATTAGTCCTGATTTCCACTCTCGTACCTTTTCTCGAACAAGCTCACGTTGGTTAGGTTCCAATCGTGACAATATGTTGGTAGAGCTGTCATAACATTTCTTTTGTACCATTTCATCTGCCTTCAATTTATCTCGTACATTCCGTATTGAATATTTTGGTTCAAGTATTACTCTTCCGGCTGACAGATTGGTTCTTAGTATTCTTTCCATTAACAGATCACCTGGTGTTGGCAAATCTGCTTCGACGTTATATTTTAATTTAGAATAGGTAGAATTGTCGCTATCTTTTAGTGCTCATAAAACAGTTATATATTTGTCTTAACTTTTTTTTGATATGTCTTATAGTTTTGGAGATATTAAAGCAAATAGCGAAGGGTAGCGTTGGCTTAATGCGCCCCACCCCCCGAAAACGAGCGATTTAGCATCTATGCAAGTTACCGTTGTTCGTACACTGCATCAGTCTACAAACCCACCAAATTTCATTTAAATCGGTCACCAAAACTTGCCTGTGTTTCCTTGTGAGAATTATTTTATACTGTCTGTTAACCTTTCCTATTCACGTAAATACTTCGCGATTGTGATTTATAATGTCCTGCAAATTACAATTGTTTACACAGTTTACATTTACCCTGGATTTTTCGTCAATTATCGCTAATTCGCTCATTGCATTTCATCCTAATAGCAATAGCTGACTATAAAATATAAAATCAAATGTTTTTTATTTTGAATTTTTGCAGCACAATTTAAATATATTTGACTCATCACATCTATTTTACGACCAGAATATGATGACAATATTGTGGAAGCAGTCCGAAAGTTTGTCTATCTCAATTTTTAATTTATAAAAGTCCTTATTTAGAATTTAGAATGTTACACTGACTACCTGTGTCAATTTTTAAATTTATTTTTTTCCTGTAATGGTAATTTTCTCGAACCACTAAATTGAGTTCACGGAGGAACTTGTTACAGACGAGATAACCGAATTTGAATTGTCTTTTTGAACATCGTCTTAACTCTCTTTTGTTATCCTATTAAAAGATTTATTCTTTATCGAGCTAACATATACAGACGTCGCCTACTTGCTAGACGCTACCTGGTTGGTGTTTGCTGCAAATATGATCGATTAGCAAAGGGTCTTAGGAAGGGATTACCTAAGACCACTTAAAAAAATTATTAAATTTAAAAAATTATTTCAAGAAAGCTTTCGAAATTGGAATATAGTTTTCTCCTGAAATAAGTTATTGGCACTTATTTTTCGCCCACAGTATGTACAATTACTTGTTTATTACATATTCATAATAAGTACTCCTTATATGGGGGTTGCCTGCTTCAGGTTTTTCACCAATAACTTAGTAGTAAGTCGTTCAAGTTCTGATACAACATAATTACATTTTTATTACCTATTTTAAAATTGCGCGCGCTATATATTGAAACAGAAGGTCGCTATTGGTAGCGTTTAGTCAAGGGAGGCGCCTATCGTAATTTCTGCAATAACAACTGTAACACATTTTGTTGTCTCCTGATATTACAATACACACATATCTAGTAATTGTATATTACCACAGGTTATGTGTTTTTAGTCTAAAGTGTTGCAGTGTAGCTAATATTGTGGTCAATACAGATTTTGCTGTGCGATTTGTTCGATTCAGTCGAATTCATGTATTAAACAAGTAGTTAATAATTTTCTTTGTAATCTTTAGGGTATTTTTTCGATTATTTTTGAAGATACATAGTACGTCCATAGGTTAGTTGACATATGCTATTTAAAATAAATTCAGTGAGATAGTAGGCATAATTTTGGGTTTGATTTTTTGGGTAAGTAGTATTTTTTGCATTTATCTTTTAAGAAACAATAGATGAATCATATAACACTTTTAGCATAGGTTAATTATTATTACGTAATATTAAACTTCCTGAGATCCTAAGATTTATTATTTTCGTGTTGTTGGTAAAATAATAGCTTTCTTTCCGATTTCGTATGGGTAGCACATAGACTATGGAGAAAGAGGTTATTGAAAAGATAGTGATGTTCATCAAAAATGAAATGACTAAAGCTGATTATAGCGTTCTTCAAAACCTGTCAAATGATAACGAGATATTAGTATTACACAGAAGTTTTCTAATAGCAAAGGCAAGTTATACTGTAGTACTGTAATTAGGTTAGTAAAGCGAAATCAAAGCTTTAAAAACAATTTTCGCGCCATATGCTTTCAGCAGAAACATTTAAAAGACGCAGATATTAAAAGTGTTTTATCCGATCTCCTATATTGTATGCACAATAGTAAATAACATTTGTATTATCGCCTTCAAATGTGTAAAATACTTAAAAAGATCTTTAAAAATTGTTATTTATGCAAAATGCATTTATCCTAATTGTAAAAAAATTAAAATAGTTATAATAATTAAAACAATATCTGTTTATACTAATTGCATCAATTTTCATCATGAAAAATGTTAACAGATTAGACGAAAGGAATTGACATGAAACTGGTACAACAGCAATTATTATATCAAAAACCTTCTCTTTGTAAAAGAGACGCTTTATTGCAATGTGATGACACTATCGCTGAAGCAACTTTCAACTTAAAAAATATCAAATGCTAGTATTAGGAAAATCCGATCCGAAACTCTTGCTCAGTTTGATAAAGATACAGATGATATTTGAGATCTTGTAAAATTGAAATCAGAACATAAATATTTTGTTCGGAAAATATGTTTTCCATTTAATTTAAAATTATATGGGGTAGAACAACTGACCGTACTGACTACTGAGTGATATGTTTAAAGAACAGGGGGAACTATATGTATACTTTGATGCTACAGGAAACATAGTACGATATCCATACAAAGAAACAAGCGAGTGTTACTGTACGCAGGCGCAGGTGTAATTCATTTACATGCTACAGGTAGAATTTTCCCAATTTTTCGTATGCTGTCGTCACAAAATAATTCTACTACACTTTTGCGAAGAAGAAAACGGGTGGCCATTATTTTCAGGAGTGTTGATGTTACAGACTTCAATTTTGCTAATCTGCACGCAATTTCTAGAACAATTAATCGAATAGCGCTATTAGAGTACTTAATCATATGTTTTAAGTTAAGCAATAATCAATGCATTATAGAGGGCAAATTTGAAGATTTAGTATCTAACAATTCATCTTTGTTGTGCCTACTTCATGAAAAACGTCAGTAAGGATGTAAATAATTTAGCTAAAAGTAAGGAGCAAATTTTATTCAAAGAAGTTATTGAAGGAGCTGTTAATTTTAAATGTGCTAGTGTTTTCAGTAACTGGTTCAAATGCATGACAATAGTAGAGTAAAGTGACCTAATATCGGATAGTTGCCTAATATCGGATAGTACTGTTTTGAGGAAATCTGTAATCGGAAATTAAAGAAACCTGTCTACACTTCAAACTAAAGCTAAGAATGTGTCACGGAATAATATTTTTGTGTTATTTATAAATCATATATGGCGCTATGGGTATTTATGTAAACTGTCACTTTCCGAGTTTTTCGACGCGCTAATTGTTATCGTGATTTTCAGACATCCCGGTGAGTTATTACAATTGTCTCTAAAACTTACGTTAGTATGTAATATATTTGCTTTAAGTTGGTGTAACAGAAAAGACGCATACATTTGTGATTTCTGTCTCGATGGCTAATTCCTTCTTGTTGTCCTATCCGGTATTAAGATAATTTTTTTCGGTAACGAAAATTTGCACTTTTTTTTAGAATCCGTATTTAAGTTATTTAGAGTAGGTTTTCATTTCTTTTGTTTTAATAAATGTTTTTAATTTCCTTAATCTTTGTTGTAAAAGATTCCTCGATATTCCGATACAATGAGCCTAAAATCAGTGTTTTTCAAAAGGTATCCGATATTAGGCCACTTTACTCTACTAAGCTCGCCTGTTTACAATAAAATTGTTCGTAATGCTTTGCATTTCTTATTAATTTTAATTTACAAAAGACAATTGAACGAACCTGTTGCACACGCATAATACTTAATATAGAGCTCTCCTCGCCGGAACAAAATTATAATATGCATGAATCATCGGAAAAAGTCTTTATTCTAGTAGCCCATTTTTTCAAAATTTTAGAAAGATTTTTGAGATAAACAAATGCGGGCTAAAAGTTGTCAGTAATGATAATACTAAAAATGTTTATTACAATATAGATATCTTAAACATTATATTAAAAAATATCTTCCTTATTGTCCGTTATGGAGTTGCATAAAGCCTAGGCTAATAGGAAGAGTAACGCAGTAATTGAAAATTACTTCGGTGCTATTAAAAAATATTGTTTCAACAATCAACAAGGTATTAAAGTGTCACGTTTTGTGAAAAAGCATTGTGAGGAAATCTTATCTCTTAGCATAGAGATTAAACTTAACACGTCAAAGTCAAATTTTTGTCGAAGAAGTAGAGAAATAAAGCGCAAACTCAACTCCAGTGATGAACAAGTGTCACAAGTCGTGGAATAAGAGACCAAAGAAAGGTAGTTCACATTTCGTTGGAAGACATTTAAAGTCTCTAAAAAGTGACTTGGAGTTTTTAACTGTAGGTTCAGATAAGTTGAACATAATATATTACTTTAAAACTATATGTCAAAACAAGTCTCTTCTTACATATGCAGACATGGATAACTACCGGAATGAGCTTCCCAGCAAACAAACTGATTGAGGCCGGTTGTAGGCCGCACGTAGTCGTGTCGTAGGACACATTGACGGACCGACGTAGGCTGCCGGCAATGGACCGGCGCGTATGTGTCCCACCAGCCTGGTGCCGGCCGGCTGATGGTTTATCGTTAGTACCAGCAGCGTGCCAGCTGCGGAGCATTACTTTTGCCGTTAATAGGCCATTACGCTCCCGCTTCAGTTTTATGACACTATTAGACATTTTCGAAAATTGCACCGGTAGAGATTTACCGGTCACCAGCTGGTTTTATGCTAGAATTATTCTTTTAACCGTAGTAAATTAATTTAGAAAACGTTTATTCCCAACTTCGTCTCAACATTACCAACGTGGAAAGTGGTTGAGCATAAATTAATTTACCACGATTAAGCGAATAAATTCACCATAAAATCAGCTGATTACCGGTAAATATTTACCGGTACAATTTCCGGAAACGTTTAATAGTGTAATAGAACTGAAGCGGGAGCGTAATGGCCTATTGATTGTTACGTACGAAAATAAACAACATTTGAAAAATAATTTTTTATTATAAAAGTGAGCGTGGCCGATTAGAAGGATTGTACATATAAACGAAACGGATATTGTGTAGTTTCATAAAATAATAATTAGAGCAGACCAATTTTTGTGAGCGCCGGTAATATAGAATAGGGACGCAACATGAGCTTGTTAGCAATATGTGTATAGAAGTAGAGACATTTATTCTATCAGAAACAATTAAATATACATTTGGTTTTTGCTATTAAAGTAATATGCATAAACACCCGAAAAATAAGAATAATACATAATTAGAGCAGCGTTGTATAACAAAGACATTAAAAAAAACACTAACCATTTTAAGCGTCTTCCAAGGATCGACAATATAAACTATTGTCGAATAATTTTGTTATTATTGTGCTTCGAACTGCTTGTGTTCTTTGCAATGCGTTGTATGTACCTATAAATAAAATGAAAAATGTATGAGATCAGTGAGCACGATAGGGGAATTAAAAAAATTCACGATTTTAAGCGTCTTCCAAGGATCGACAATATAAACTGTTGTCGACTAATTTTGTTAGATATTATTGTGCTTCGAACTGCTTATGTGTTCTTTACAATGTGTTATTTGTTGAAATACAATTCACAGTTGAATAGTTGTTAAGGAGATGTATCTAGTTGTTATAATTTATAAAAATTGTCATTACGTATTTTACGTATATTAAAGATTGTTATATAGAAAACACTGTTTTTATTTACTCTCTCTCTCTCTTATCAGCGTTTCTGGGCCCATAACCTGTTAAGATTATGATTGGGAGTAAATAAAAACAGTGTTTTCTATATAACAATCTTTAATACACGTAAAATACGTAATGACAATTTTTATAAATTATAACATCTAAATACATCTCCTTAACAACTATTCAACTGTTCAAGATAAATGTGTTGAATTGTATTTCAATATTATTGACCTTATATATGGATTGCACACTAAACATTTAATTTTTGAGCCATCGTATATTGAGGAAATTCATAATAAACTAATTCACTTCGTCTGACAACGGTCGTTTCCTCGATTTATATGTCGACGTTATTTTATTACGTATGCTTACATACAGTCTAAGCGGGTACCAAACACATACTGAATGCTTTTTATTAGTTCTGATGCAATACAATCATCCTCATATCGGCGCACATGGGGCGCACGGAAATTGGTCTGCTCTAATGATAATAAACGCATTTACTTATCATCGGTAAAATGATTCATTTTAAAAAAGAATCATTTCTGGACAAGAAGTAAATGTGTGCCGCAAATATAACGTAGCCAAACAGACACAAACTCAAAATAAAATGACAACTGACAACAAAAGTCGCACAAGTAACAGAATGAACTGCTATGCGGCGCTGGCATTTGAGACATGGGCGGTAGGTTGCCGATTGTGTGCCGGCCATGGATCGACATCTGTTCGTTGTGTATAATCGGTGACGGCAACTGATCGGTAATATACAACAGGTCCGGCGCTGGATTGCCGTAGCCAGAAGCGAACCATCAGTGCCGGAACAAAATCAGCAGCTGGCCATCATACTGCTGTTAGCTGGGTTAAATACTTCCTCTTATCTAAATCGTGAATGGTGGCACACAAATGTTTATATTATAATAAACCTGCACACAATGGATGCTTCAAATACAGTATGTGCAGTAGATTTCTAACATCTACCACTGATACAGTCAGCCTGCTACAAAAATTCAAAAATAATTTATGTAATCTTTGCCACTCCTATTAACAATCAAACACAATACTCAGCAACATCAACCTGATAACGTGTGGCAGATGTGCCGAGTCTGTATGTGTTAGTTTGAAAAAGAATAGGGTAAAAGACCCAATAGTTGGCACTGCCCCGATTATTGGCACTCCATGTATTTTTACCTATTTATAAGGGTTACTTGGGAACTGGGGGTTTATTTCAGTTGGCGATCAAGAGATGGCGACCCCGTGCCATGCACGTGGTTCATTTATATTTTTCTATTGCAAATGGCGTTAGTAAAATACACATATTGTTGTTGTGCTTGTTAGTTCAGGTAAGAATCTTAACAATTTCATTAGGGTTGAGTAATTTTGAGAGTAGTATTATGCGCCTGTTTTTTCACTTTTATTGCATTTTATTGAGAGTATAAGATGAAGATATGTACATTTAAATTTGTTTTATTGTACAAATATTGGTGATTATGACATGAATGCTGATAATTTTAGGGGTGCCAAATATTGGGAATGGTAAACGATATGCGTTTAGTTATTGACATCAGTGCCAATAATTAGCACACTACGGATTGAGCGTAGCTCCAGTAATTGGCACAAGTCCTACTACTTATTAAAAAATATAAATTCTTTACCATAAATTGAACGAAATAAATTAAAATTGCTTAAAAAGTTAAAGTTCGTAATTAATAATTTTAAGATTTGTGCATTTAGTCTTAAATATTATTATTTTTCCGTTTAACAGATTTAGTGTATCCAAACATGCCGAAAGTAAAAGATAAGACGAAATATACTAAAAGATATGAGGAGAATTTATTACAAAAAGCATTGGCAGATATAGGAAATGGTTTGCGTAAAAAACAAGCAAACAAGCGAAAAAGTATGGAATCCCACGACCAACACTACAATACAGAGTAAGCAGTAAATTCAAAAAGAATAGACATGGACCCAACACTTATCTGACGGAGGATGAAGAAACAAATTTGGAGCAGTGGATAATTGAGAGCTGCAGGAAAGGTTTTCCTCGCAACAAAAGTGATATACAAACATCTGTCAAATCATTCTTAGACGCTAGTCCAAGACGCACTCCATTTAAGGATAACACACCTGGCAAAAATTGGTATCGAGCTTTTAGTAAGCGACATTCTGATTTAGTAAGTCGTACTTCAGAAGCTGTCACGAAAGCCAGCAGTGCCGTATCAGAAAGCGATATCAGAAAATGGTTCTCCCAGATAGAAAATTATTTAAAAGAGAAAAGCTATTTTTCTATTCTGGAGTATCCCGACAGAATATACAATGGTGACGAAACATGTTTCATGTTGTGCCCTAAAGAAGATACAGTAATTGCCCCACGCGGAACAAAAAATGTCTATAAAGTGGATCAAGGAGCAGCAAAAGCAAACCTTACCGTGATGTTCACGATTTCTGCGTCTGGGGTAATTACACCACCCATGGAAATTTATCCCTACAAACGATTATCTGCAACTATAGTTAACAGTGTCCCAGATAATTGGGGTATCGGCACCAGCGACAATGGGTGGATGAAATCTGAATTGTTCATTGAATACATTTCTAACGTCTTGCATCCATACTTGAAACAAAAAGGTGTTCAGCTCCCCATAATTTTATTTGTGGATGGGCATAAGACCCATATGACGTACAAGCTTAGCGTTTTATGCTCTAAACTAGAGATAATATTAATAGTGCTATATCCTAATTCCACGAGGATACTTCAACCCGCGGACGTTTGATGCTTTAAACCTTTAAAGAACGCGTGGAAATCTTCAGTCCTCAGATGGAGGAGAAATAATCATCTAATTCAACTGTCAAAAATTCATTTTGCGCCTATTTTGCAAGAAGCTCTCATCAGTTTAAAACCATCTTCAATTTCAAATGGCTTTAGAGCCTGCAATTTACAACTTTGGAATGTGGACAATATACATTTTTCGAAATGTTTGGGAAAAGACAGCAAGAAAGAAAATTTAGTTCCAGAAGCAGTTAAAGAAGATACTCTTATAAAGAAATTAACGTACGAAGAGGTAGTAGATATAATGGGACCTACAAAAGTGGATGAGATCAAACGATACATAAAGAATCACATTGAACATGAAGAAAACATTGAAGTATTAATGAAAATATTTGTAAACCTTAAACCGGATGATATTGTGAGTATTGACCTAAATACAAGTGTAATCAGGGTAGATGATTTTGTTTTAGTTTGATGATTTCTAATGCTGATGAACACTACGACGAACCCTGTTTCACAGAAGACGAAATCATTAAAATGCCAATCACATATGACAATGACAATATGGACGAATTTGATACACAACAAAACAATCAACCATCTAACCTAGACAAAGGTGATAAAATTGTTATATTAAGTGATATTATCTTGACCTCTAGAAATGAGGAAGACGAATATGAATCGTAGCATCGAATAGCAATCGAATAGCAAATTGAGAGAGCTAAATAGTGAAAAGGTTCCTGAGACAAAATTAAATGATTTTTTACTATGGCCAACTACTCCAGAAAGAAAGGGTAAACGGGAAGTAAAAAGAATTCCATATGTAATTACCTCCAGTGGATGGAAAAAAATTCACGAAGAAAAAGAAGAACAAAAACGTGAAAAGGAAAATAAAAAAACGAAAATAAAAAGAAGAAAAAAAAAAAAAAGAAGAAAAATCTAGAAAAAAATGTTCACATGTATGAGATCATTTAAAGAAGAAAATTCTGATATTGCGAAGACTGATACTGATAAGACTAATATTGATAATAATAATAATAATTAATAATGCAATTCAAAAGAATATTGTCTCCCTAAAAACAATAAAATTCGTAACAAAGGTCTATGTTACATTTGTACATACAGTCTTTCGGTTGCAAATTTTGGTGTTCAATGCCAAAGATGTAGTAGAATATATCACTACAAATGTTTGGAGAAATATAAGTTATATGAAGAAAATTTTACTTGTAGAACGTGTACTTCAAAACTATCAGAGTAAGAAATTACATACATATTGTCAATAAGAATGTACAAATATTTGGTTTTTATTCTTGTGAATTTTAAGTTTTGAGTATGCGTTGTATCTCTTAGAGTAAGAAAAATATATGTTATGTTGTACTTTTTTGTAGCGAGAATTTGCTTTTTTGTTTTTATTATTAAATAAATATTATTAAACATACTGCTTTAGGTATTTGATGTTATACCTGTTTCTTATGTTTATCTAAAGGATGCCAATAATTACATACAGTAAGTGACTCAATAATTAGAGCGACCTGCCAATAACTGGAGTAACATGTATGCCAATTACTACTGTTTCGTGCCAATAACTAGTAATTTTCGCAATTTCACAAAAACTGGTTTTTTTTTTAGGAAATGACTTTAAAGTAACTCAGAAAACCATGTTATTAAAACATATAAAGCTTAAACTTCAAATAGATTATATTTGCAGCAAACATCTATCTGGTAGCGTGCGCCAGGTGTAGATGTGTTTGCTTGAAAATGAATATAAAATAATTTTTTATTAAAGTGGTCGTAGATAATGAACCCCTAGTACCCCTTGCAAATCGAGTACATTTGCAGTAAGCATCGACCAAGTAGCGTGTAGCAACTATGCGACGTCCATATGTGTTAACTTAAAAATCAATACACAGTTTTTTAGTTTTCCATTAAAATTGTCTAAAGTAATGCCCCAATGGGACACTTTACAAATCGATTATATTTGCAGCAATCATCCGTCCGGTAGCGCATAGTAAGTGTACGGCGTGTGTATGTGTTAGCGTGAAAAAGAATATAATTTTAAAATTTTCTATTAAAATGGCGATCGTAAATATGACACGTAATATGCTCCATGACTTGTTCTAGACTTCTACTCGTCTATTGCAATCAACGTAGTTAGTTACTTTGCCTTTAATATGAAACGACAGGTTATAATTAAGAGATGTACACACAAAAAATCGGTAACAACAACGCCATTGAATTAATTAATTCGGACACATGTTTCGAGGGCTCGTGAGCCCGCATCATCAACCGAATACCGAATGAATAAATAAATTAGAAATTAAAAGCTAACACTATACATGTTCTCTCTTTTAGTATTAACAACCACTGCATCTGATTCTTTACCTAAACCGAACTAATTGCTTGTTAGTATCAATTAAGAACATTTAAATTTGGCGCGCTACATAGGTAGGTAGTACTGCAACCAAGCATACCAAACATAAGTTAGTTCCTTTGTAACCGTAATATGTATACAGGGTGTGGCGCGAAGAGTTTTGATTAGAAGTTTTTGGGGATATAGTAATAGGCGAAATGTAAAATTTTATCAGATTGTACTATCAATAATGCTGATTTTTAAATATAAAATTTTCATGAATGATCTACTTCCGGTACACCGGAAGTACATACCAACTCACTTATTTTAAATAGAACATGGTATTATTTATTTTATTTTTCAATTTTTGAGTAAATTTCATGTATCATATCCTATACCAAAAGTTCAGATCTTTTATTATTTTACTTAATAATATCGATTTCAACATTAATAAAGCGTAGGCCGTGACTGTCAAAGATGTGACAATAGTAAATTGTCTATGTATGCATTAGATATGTTTTGACACTTTTCTTCAATAGTTCATGTTTTATAGCAAGCATTGGCAAATTTAGCATTTACAAATAACGACTTTTTAAATCTACCAAACAAATGATACCACAAGAAGATTGGTTAGAAACTACTCTCAATTTGATCAATTTAAGACAAAGTGATGTCTTGTAATTCGGTGTGCCAAATTTTAATTCAATAGCATTGAATATATGTATTTAAAAAAGGTTGTCCTCAGGACGTTAGTAATTATCGTCCAATTTCTGTCATGCCTATTCATTTACAATGTAGTTCAAATGTATAATATGTAATGTATTTCAAATAAGCTATAATAAGTTATAATTATTTCAAATTGGACTCGGTGCGCCACTGCGAGTAGAAATATCGTGTTTATAGTGCTCCGATATTAAACCCAAATCTATAGGGAAATACCGAGTTATATATGGACACAGTAGTGTAGTCACATAGAATAAGAGTTATAGAAAGGTGGTGAGTAAAAAAATAAGGCAAAATAAGTGCTTCAAACTAAATAATAGCAAGATAAATAAATCAGATATAGGTTAGAACTTAGCTTGGACTTTGTACCGTAACCTCCGAGGGGTCGACCCGGGAAGCGGTGCAGGCATTCGATAGACGTGAGCATAGGCGTAGTATACAGGGTAAAATTTTGTAATTAAAATTATGGAAAATACAGATGAAATGTTACAAATGATGAAAGTGTTAACGGAAGAAATAAAATTAATTAGATTGGGCCAAAAAGAATATATGAAAGAAATAATTGAACTAAAGAAGGAAAACAAAGATCTTCGCGAGAAACTTTTAGAACTTGAAAATAAAATTACGAAGATGGAAAAAAGTACAGAAGAATTGTGTTTCAAGGCACAGGAAAAATTACAACAGCAGAAAAGAGCAGTAAGGAAAAATAATATAATAATAAAAGGACTTGAAATAAATGAACAAACTGTAGTCAAGGAAGCAGAAACACTGATAGGAAACTTACAAGACAATATAAAAATCAAAGAAATTGGACTAATAAACAAACAAAAAAAACATTGTATTAGTAAAGCTGAGCACATGGGAAGATAAAAAGAAAATTATGACGAATAAGAACAAACTATCTAAAAGTGGTGTAAAAAACGTATATATTGAAGATGATATGACTAAGGAAGAACGCAGCATACAATATGAGTTAAGGAAAGTGGCTAAGGAAATGAAAAGCAAAAAAAAAATAGTTAAAATGGGGTATCAAAAGATATTTATAAACGGAGAAAAATACGAGTGGGATACAATTAAAAATGAATTAAAAAAAGTCGACCGCCAAACAAAAAACTAATGGAAGATATCCGGAAAGACAACCCACTTCCGGATACCAATGCAAGGGTAATAAAAGACAATATAGCAACGGAAATGGAAAATGCAAGGTATATAAGAATAGGAACGTGGAATATTAGGAGCATTGCAGGGAAAGAAGATGAATTAATTGAAGAATTTAAACAAGCTAATCTAGAAATATTAGCAATAACTGAAACAAAAAAGAAAGGTTTAGGAGAAATGACTTTAAAAGGACACGAAATAATATACAGCGGAGTTGACCTCAAAAACAGAGCAGAAGGTGGAGTAGGATGTGTAATAAGCCCGAAATACAAAGATAAATTAACAGAATGGGAAGGAATAAATGAAAGAATCTTGACTTGCACGATACAAATGACAAAACAATATGTTACCAGATTTATAGTAGTATATGGACCAGGAGAAAGTGACAAAATTTGCGAAAAAGAAAGATTCTGGGAAAAACTACAAGAAGTGTATGAAACTGGAAAAACTAGAACTATCATACTTGGCGACTTTAACGCTAGAATTGGCAACAAATCAGAAGGAACAGAAGGAGTAATGGGAAGGCATGGGGAGGATACTAAGAACAGTAATGGCAAGAGGCTAATTGATTTTTGCATCCAAAACAGATTAATAATTCAGAATTCATTCTTTGAACACAAGGACTGTCATAAATTCACAAGAGAAGAAAAAGGAAGGAATGAAAAATCTATAATAGATTATATACTCACAGAAAGAGATAGTCGGAAAGATATAAAGGATGTCAGAGTACACAGGAGCGCTGAACTAGGTACAGATCATTATTTACTGCTTTCCAAGACAAAGATTGTTATGGAAACGGCTAAACAAGAGAAAACAAAAGGAAGAATGCGGAAAGAAACAAAATCTATAAGAATATATAAGCTGGAAAACATGGAAATTAGAACTAAGTACTCGGAAATAATTACAGAAGAAATAAATAAGAGAAATCAAGATATACAAGAAGGAAACCTGGAAAGAAAATGGAGAATCTTCAAAGATATTTTGAACAAAGCAGCTACTAGTGCCTGCGGGTACACTCTTATAGGAGGAAATAAGAAAAGAACGAGTTGGTGGAACCAAGAATTGAAACAAACTATCAAGAATAAGAAGACTGCTTGGAAAACATACCTAAGAGAAAAAACAGCAGAGACATATACAAAATACAAAGAAATGAGGAGAACTGTTAAAGAAGAAGTAATAATAGCTAAAAGTCAAGAATGGGAGGAATTTGGAAGAAAAATTGAAAATAATAGTAAAACAAATCAGAAACTTTTCTACAGAATACTTAAAAATATGAAAAACGATAAGACAAAAAGGGTTAAACAGATAAAAGACAAGAACGGAAAGTTACTAGTAGAAGCACCAGAGATAGCTAAAAGATGGAGTGAGTATTTTAAAGAGACCTTGGAAGCGATGGAATATGAACCAAATAAAGAAGAAAACAGAAGGAGACAAGAGGTATTTGACGGAAGAGATAAGATACAACTACAAGAAGTGCAAGATGCAATAAGAACACAAAAGAACGGAAAATCACCGGGTATAGATAATATTAAAGCCGAAATGTTAAAATACATGGGTATAAAAGGAGTGCAGTTATTACATCAAATAATTGAACTGGCTTGGGAAACTAAGGAAATACCGGACGATTGGCAGACATCAGTAATAATACCCCTGCATAAAAAAGGCGACAAAAGAGAATGCGGAAATTACAGAGGAATATCCCTTCTCTGTAGTGCATATAAAGTATACGAAAAAATTTTAGAGGGTAGACTAAGAAATATCACTGAAGCAAAGCTACACGAAAGCCAAAGTGGTTTCCGGCCCGGTTATAGTGTCCAAGATCACATCTTCACCATCAGAAACTTAACAGACAAATATCTTAAATACAATAAAGAACTATACCTCTGCTTCATTGACTTAACAACGGCCTTCGATAGGGTTCCAAGACAACAGATATGGAAAACACTGGAGAAATATGAAGTGGAGCAGAACCTAGTCGAGGCTATAGAGTCACTATACAAGACCAGTGCAAATGTAGTCAGGGTCCTGAATGAAGAGACAGAGAAGTTCATTACTACACAAGGAGTAAGGCAAGGGGGTGTGCTTAGTCCACTACTATTTATTTTGTACCTCAATGAGATAATAATTGGATGTAGTGCTACATCAAAAAAGACAAGTGCTGGATATAATAGGATGGATAATGTATGTATCAGCGAATGCGTCTTTGCTGACGATATACTGTTGATTGCAAACAGTGAAGAATCGCTACAATACAACACCGACATATGGATTAAGGCGCTAGAAGAAAAGGGAATGAGTATAAATACAAACAAGACCAAAGCTGTTGTAGTATCGAATACTAAGAAAAATATTAACATCAACGTTAAAGGAAGATCTGTGGAACAAGTTGATAATATCAAATATCTAGGAGCATTGATCGATGGAAAAGGAAGCTATGAATCTGAGATCAACAGCAGAATATCCTCCTCAAACAAACTCTACCATAGTATGAAAAATGGTTTCATTGGGAAAAAAGAAATAAGTCAAACAACAAAAATTTCAGTATATAAAAGAATTTATCTCCCTACTCTGCTATATGGATGTGAATCGTGGGTAACAACAGAAAAAATGCAAAAAAAAATACAAACAGCAGAAATGAAGTACTTAAGAAGAATATCAAATGTAACATTACTAGACAAAATCAGAAATGAAACAATAAGAAACAACCTACAACTAGTAAGTACAAGAAAACATATAGAGAAGATGCAGCTAAGATGGTGGGGTCACCTAAATAGATTGGGTAAAGATAGACAAGCTAGAAGAGTGTGGGAAGCAAAGAAACCTGGTAAAAGAAGAAGAGGAAGACCGAGAAAAGAATGGGATGGAGAAATAGGAGAAATACTGAAAAAAAGAGGCATAACATGGAGACAAGCAGAAGCACTATCCAAAAACAGGAAAAACTGGAGAAATTTTATCAAGGAAAACTGAAAAGGGAAGACGTACCTCAACACCTAACGGTAGATGAGGACCTGATTATATATATATATTTCAAATTGTCGCAATTCAGTGGTATATGTAAAACGCCCTGAATAAAAAATTAAATATTTTAAGAGCTGACACACGTTAGTAAAGTCATAATTCGCTGTGACAAAGTTTGAATCAGTAGCGTTTTGATTACAGGTGTATCGTGATTTATTTGGGTCTGCATTTTCCTAGAAATCATTAGTAGGTATCGTCAGCCACTTTTGGGTTTTCTGGGTATCCTTCTGCAAAAATACGCCACGTTCGCTTAATAATTCTGTTACACTCGCCGTAAATATGTAATGATAAAATTTGGGGTGATTTCGAGGACTGTGGTCTCGTAATGAACAGATATAGCACCGGTATCACCAAACACCAAAACTTTGATTGATTAATCCAGACACGTGTTTCGAGAACGCGTGGGTTCTCATCATCAACCGAATACCATTCTCGAAACACGTGTCCCGATTAATCACAGGAGAAAGCAAGATGTATGATACTAAATGTTAAACTGCATAAAAGTTTTTGGGGAGAAGCAGTACAAACTGCAGTATATCTGTGTAATCGTAGTCCAAATTGCCGAAAAAACACCAGCAGAGTTGTGGTTCAACACGAAGGTAAATTTATCAAATGTAAGAGTAGTTGGTTGTAGTGCTTATGCACACATTCTTGGAGAATTAAGCTCAAAATTAGACTCAAAAAGAAGAAAGTGCATAATGATTGGTTAAGCGACTCATGGATATAGACTGGAATATTGAACAAGAAAAGGTTATAACAGCAAGATATGTGGCGTTTAAAGAAGATGCCCATACAAATAACTGAACTTCGTTTTATGACCAAAGTTCTAGTGAAGATGAAAAGAAAAAAATGAAAACAGACGTGAGTGCAAGATCCCAGTCTGGCATGCTGACTATGATTTTAGTGCATTGGCGTTAAGTGTTTGTGAGTTAGGTGAAATTCCGAAGACACTAGAAGTTGAACATTCTGTGGGAAAAGAAAACTGGAAGAAAGCAGCTCAAGAGGAGTATGATGCACTAATGAAAAATAATGCGTGGGAGTTAGTGGAAAAGTCGGAAGGTGTCAAAATAATAGACAATAAGTGGGTATTTAAATTAAAGTGCGACGAAAATGGAAAAGTGACAAAGTATAAAGCAAGGTTGATGACCAGAGGCTTCAGCTAAGAAAATGGGTTGGATTATCAAGAAATATTCGCACCAGTAGCAAAAATTGTTACTGTACGAACTGTTCTGGCAGTGGCGAATCACGAAAATATGTTTATCCATCAAATGGATGTTGAAACAGCCTTTCTTCATGGAAAGCTAAGTGAAGATATCTTCATGAAGCAACCAGAAGGCTATGAACATGGACAAAATTTAGTTTGCATGTTCAATAAGGCTTTATATAGGTTAAAGCAAAGTCCCAGGTGTTGGAATACAGAACTTAATGAATATGTTACAGACCGTATGTAAAACCAGGCCGTTTGTATACGGCCTAGGCCGGATACATAGTACCTCAAATTCTAAGGCCGTTTATTAATAACTTGGTATTTGTCATACGGACTAGACCGTATACAAACGGACTATTCAGTTCCAGACTGTATGTTTTCACATCAGTGCTACGTGGTAATTATAACATTGCAATAATATATAAGTTTATTGTAACAAAACAAGACTATAGGTGATATCAGTGAACAGTGAAATAGTTTTATTAACACAGTGAATACATTGAATCATGCATATTCAAAAACAGAGGTAAATTAACGTTTTTTTTTTTGGCAACATAACCTCAAATTTATAGTTTAAGGTTTTATGAAGAACTCTGTGAACGAAGAAAAGGCGTTGCCGATAATAACCGCGGCTTTACTAAAGAGAAGTACTGGGTTTTCTTTGAGCAAGTGAAAAGTGCAAAAATTGCCGAAACAAAAATCCCAAAAAGAGCATTGGCTTCTAAAGCACTATAATGTATTATCTGTTCAAGGAGTGGACAAACTAATAGTGCCTCTTAACAACGAATCAGTTGATGTAATATATTATGCACATGATGATGAATTGTTTGATATTCTGGAAGATCTACACACATCTACAGGTATTTTTAGCACTTTTGAATAAATGCGGAATATTTTGCTAATTTAACTATTTTTTCTTGCATACAGGCCATGGAGGTAGAGATCGCATGATGAAAAAAGCGCAAGAAAAATACAAGAATATAGTTCGTACTGAAATTTTGATGTATATTAACTTATGTGCACCATGTCAAATGAAAAAGAAAAGGGAGAAGAAGGGAATTGTATCAAAACCCATGATTTTTTAAGATTTAAATTCACGCTGTCAAGTAGATTTGATAGACTATCAATCCCATCCTGAAACGAAACGAGCAGAAGAGGTCGCCTACCATCTTGTGGACATTTTTACAATTTTCGGTGCTCCTGTGGTTTTGCAATCTGATAACGGCCGCGAATTTTGTAATAAGGTTATCGAAGAATTAAAAGGCTTGTGGCCCGAACTCAAGCTGGTACACGAAAAGCCTCGTCACAGCCAGAGCCAAGGAAGTGTTGAACGTGCGGACCAAGATGTAGAGAATATGTTAACTACCTGGATGTTGGATAATAAAATAGAGAAATGGAGCGAGGGTCTAAGATTCATACAATTTATGAAGAATATTTTCTTACATTCTGGAAGTTCACCCTATGAAACCATGTTTGGAGGCAAACCAAAAATTGGATTGAAAACTTCGAATATTTCGTCAGAGGCTGTGGATAATGTTACAACTGAAGAAGAGTTAGAAGATCTTATTAAATCCATGAATACTAACTCCTCGCAAACCCGAAGGTGACGCCATTGCAGCAATCTACAGTGACTGAAGATGCAGAGTTGGGAAATGATGACGACCACAACCAAGAAGATATTTGTAATAGAAAGAAAAACATAATAAATGCCAGAAAAGTGCTCATGATGCATAGAGGAACAAGCAAAACGAATGAAAGTGAGTTCAGACAGTAGTCATCCAAACCCTAACATTGGATCAACTGTAAGGATTCCAGTGCCCGACGTTGACCGTGGCAGAGGAGATGCTCGGTCGGTTTTAGGAGTAGTGCTAAAGGCTACAGAAGACGGATTTTACCATTTGGGTACGAAAGAGGGGGTCATTGCTAAATTTTATAGTCGTTCAGAATTTAGTACCTGTCCAACTAACATTGTAACAATTGATGAAGTCCCTAAAGAGAAGGAAGTTCCTCTTAGATCGGTGGCTACAGCTCAGTCTACAGGACATGGCCAAGGTTTTAAAAAATGTTCCTGTAAAACTAAATGTCAATCTAAAAAATGTGCTTGACGTAAAAATAATATGACATGTAACTCAAAGTGCCATAATAGCCTAACATGTACAAATAAATAGAAAACACATATTCAATTATTATTCGCCTGTGGTAAATATATACGGTCTAGTTACAGTCAGGCTATATATATATTGACTAGCCTTTTTATAAACGGACTAACCTGTTTGTAAAAGACATATATTTTACACATACGGACTAAAATCTTCAGTCTGTATATATAAGCACTAGCCCTTTTATATACTGTCTGGTTTACACATACGGTCGGTAACAATTATATTTTAAAGTTAGGTTTTAGTAGGTCAAATAATGATTACTGTCTTTATGTCAAAATAATCGATGAATTTAAAATATTTTTAATCCTTTCTGTTGATGATTTGATTATATACTCAAATAATAGTAGAGAAGGTAAAAACATATTTAAGCAGACAAATTGAAATGCAAGATTTAGGTACACTAAGCTTATTTTTAGGGATAAATATAGTTAGTAAAAATGGTTGTTTATTAAAAGCAATGTATTTTAAATGTATTACATAAATTTAATATGCAAAATTGTAAATAAATCAGTACACCAATGGAACCTGGTTCAAAGCTAGAGAACGGACATGAAAAGTTAACTACAAAACCATATAGGGAATTAATTGGTAGTCTAATGTACTTAATGTTAGCTTCAAGGCCTGATTTAAGTTTTGTAGTGAACTATTTCAGTAGATATCAGAACTGTGCCACTGATATGCATTATAATTATTTGTTATGTGTGCTAAGTTAGCTCAAGAAAACTGTTGATTTAGGGTTAGTTTTTTCAAAGAATATTATTGCTGAAGCGCTAGTTGGTTATGCAGATGCAGACTGGGCAAATGATTCAGACAGACGTTTAGTTGCTGGTTATCTATTTAAAGTTTTTGGCAATACTGTATCGTGGGTAGCCAGAAAACAATCAGTTGTTTCATTGTCGTCCACAGAAGCAGAATATATTTCTATGTGTAATGCAACAACAGAAGCCATTTGGCTAAAACGCTTATTAGATTTAAACATATATGCTGCTACTGTGACGATATATGAAGACAACCAAGCTTGAATCAACATAGCAAAATATCCTCTACATCATAAGAGGCTCAAGCATGTTGATATTAAATATCATTTTATAAGAGATGCAATAAACAAAGATGTTATCAAACCTGTGTTCGTATCTCGCAGTACAGTTCGTGTCTCACATGACAGTCTCACACTATTAAAAGCCGTGGATAAGTCATGACGCCTATGAGAGTATGTATATTTACAAACACGGACAGCTCATGAACAGAGAACCATCGATTCTTGGAAAATCGGTCTTGTTCGATAATTTAAGAAAGCTCGGTCCCTTTTCAACAGGTGTTAGCGATTAGTTCAGTTTAGGTAAAGAATCGCATGCTATGCTTGTTTATACTAGAAGAGGAGGATGTTTATAGTGATAATTTTAATGTTATTTATTCATTCGGTATTCGGTTGATGATGAGAACCCACGCGTTCTTGAAACACGTGTCCCGTGTAATCAATTAAAGTTGTGGCGTTTGCTGATACCGATGTTATATCTGTCTATTAAAAATATAGTGTGTGATGCGCCTTTAAATGATTGAATAGGTACTGTGAGTTGGGGAAGTTATTTGAGACATTGACTTCCTGGTAATACCTCCCTTCTACAATGAAAGTGTTTTACCAAGTGTGCTGTAAGTAGTTCATTATTGGAAAAATAATGTGTAGTTGTTAGCAATTTCTTAAAAATACATTGTACGCATTTGCTCATAGTGTCCTTTATTATAGCCAATGGATAAGTAAGCTCAATTCATAAGGTGTACATTAAAGACAATACTCACTACAGACGTATCTTATCACTGGAACGCTCTTATGATCCTCTATTTTTTTTAACAAAAAAGAGGACAATTGTAGAATGTTCCCATAAACACACACTTTAATCGGCTAATTCGATACCATTTTGAGGTTTGTCAAAATTCTCCAGTTTTTAAAATACTACAAACGAAAACATCGGAAAGGAAGGGAAAAAATATGGATGATTAGTAGATATCTTGTATATGTACATATATGTTATATGTATATACATATGTATGTATATGTTTAACGTGTTATGTATCTTCAATATTAAAAACGTTACCGATATATAGAGATAGAAGACATGATGTGTTTTGCGTGTAGTACTTGTTAGTGTCGATTATACATTACTTTGACTTTATTTGAATTTCGTTGTGTATTTTAAATTATTATAGTTTTAAGATAGAAATCTGTATTACTTACCGACAATATAGTAGAAGAGTTGAGTTAAGATGAAACTGATCGGTATAACACTTCGTTAGTTGTGCAAAGTTTAATAAAATAAACTAGTTTAAAACCATTATACAGTCCACACGTTAGTTAAAAACATTATACATATATAGCAAAGATATTCATCCAAAAATTATGAGAAAATAAAATTGAATGTGATCAATCACTTCCAGATAATTTATATTCTGAGTGGCATAACGTTATTCGAAGCATGCACACAATAAACTCTGTTAGAGAATTTCAAGATATTTAGCATGCAGAGATAAATCTTCCAATGAATTACATTGTTTTAGCGATGCATCCGAAAAGGCATATGCTGCATGTATCTACTTGAAAACTAGCTAACTAATGGCATTTGTAATGTCAGTTTACTGTGCTCAAAACCAAAGGTATCACCGTTGAAATCTCTACGTATTCCACGATTGGAATAATGTACCTCGTTCTTTTTACAAGATTAGTTGTGAAAACTATAAGTGCTTTAAAAACGATCATATGCTGTACTACTTACTGGACAGATTCCACTATTGTTTTGAGTTGGATAAGAACCTCCCCTCATTTGTCATAAACCTTTATAGCAAACCGTATACGAAGATTCAAAATACATCGACTCAAGAAAATTGTGGAATATACTCAAATACTTTGGAACATTATGAATTATGGTGGCATGGGCGCAGATTACTTTTGCAAGTAGAAATCAATTGGCCATTGACAAATCATGTACCACAGGATGTACTGGAAATGAAAAAAACTCAAACCTATTATATGACAGAAACAACTGAAGATATTTTTACAAGATTTTCTACTTTCACAAAATTCGTTCGAGTAACTAATTATATCCTAAGATTAAAGTTAATAGTTTACCTTTAAATCATTAGAAAACAGTAGGACCTCTTACTGCAGCAGAACTCGATTGTACTCTGAATTTATTGATAAGGTTGTCGCAGAACAGAAATCCTTTTTTGATGACGTCACACAATTAACCAAGAAACATCAGCTTAGCAGGAAATCTAAACTGATAACATTAAATCCATTTATAGATGAAAATGGCTTAATGCGGGTATATGGAAGATTATAAAATTCTCAGTTTAATGAAAATGACAAATGTCCTCTGATTTTAAATGCTAAACGTATTTTAACGAAACTCATATTTAAAAATGCGCATTTAAAACTAATGCACGCAGTACCGCAGCTGCTATTGAGTCACGTAAGATATAATTATTGGCCCATAGGAGGAAGAAATCTAGTCAAACAGGTAGTGCGTAATTGTAGAGTAAGGAATGTGAAGCATCATTTGCAACGAACAATGGGAAACGCAGCGCTTACGTTTTAAGAGTTTAATACAATTATAATTCAAATCGAAGTAATATTAAATTCTTGTCCTATAACACCCTTAATACACGATATCAATGCTGTTTATTCTTTAACGCCTGGACACTTTCTAATTGGTCGTCCTCTTACAAGCATGCCTCATCCTAATATGTAAACAGTAGCTGAAAATTGCCTACGAAATTATTAACGCATTCAACAAATTACCTAACATTTCTGAAGTCGTTGGTCAAAAGAATATATATCAGAGCTCCAAGAAAGGCAAAAATGGACACAAAATCAACAGAACATCACCATTGGAACTGTAGTGCTGATAAAAGACGAGAAGTTACCTCCATTATCCACAGAGTCGAAGAAGCTCATCCCGGAGTCAATGGAATTATACGAGTTGTGTCATTACCTACGCAGTGGATCTAGCAACATCATTCGAAGATCGATTGTGAAGATTTGTCCGTTACTTACCGATTATAATTTGACTTTTTTCAATATCGTTGTGTATTTTAAAATGTTAAGTTTTAGGGTAGAAACCTGTATTACCAACAATATAGTAGAAGAGTTGAGCTTAGATGAAACTGATTGGTATAACTCTTTGTTAGTTGTGTAAAATTCAAGAAAATAAAGTAGTTTAAACCATTGTACAGTCCACACGTTAGTTAAAACCATTATACAGTCCATACATTAGTTACAAACACTACTAAAGATAATGATTTAACTTTCAAACTTTTTTTTCTTAACTTGTAACTTTTTAATTTCTATTAAATACCTGAATTTCCTTGAGCAGCTGTTATGTGCAAAGATGTGCGCCCACCAAGTCCTTTAGTGTTCACGTTTACTCCATTTTCCAATAAATATCTAACAATCTCGATTTCGTCCCGTAATATAGCACGCCGAAGAACTGCAACACCAGCCTCAATTGTTGTGGGAATATTAGTAGTTGTATTTGCTTCATTATCTAGTAGTAACCTAATAATGACGGCATTTCTTTTTTGTACAGCCATGAAGAAAGGTGTACACCCATCTTTACCACCACAAGTTAAGTTTACACCCGCTTCCAACAATATTCGAACCAAATTTGCATTTTTTTTGTTTATGGCTAAATGGAGAGGCGTGTGCCCTTCCATATCTGCAATATCTGTGTTAGCTCCATGCTGAACCAGTAATCGAATAATATTTGGATCTCCTTGATTTATAGCGAAATGAAAAGGTGTCCAACCTCGTTCATTGGAAACGTCTTTGTGTGCGCCTTTTTCTAACAATAATTTAACCACATTTACATGTTGTTTCTGGATGGCAACATGGAGGGCCGTAAAGCCGTTTTCATTTTGGACATTCAAGTCTGCTCCTTTTTCAAGTAATAATCGGACAAGATATTCATGTCCATTATCTGCAGCTCCGTGAAGTACAGTGTTGTTATGTTTAGTTCGGTTATTCACACTTACTCCTGTGTCTATCAAAACTTTGGCAATCGCTAGACTTCCACGACTTACGGCGTGGTTAAGGGGCGATGAATTGTAATAATTTGGACAATTTGCACTAGCGCCGCCTTTTAATAAAAGTTGCAAGATTTCCGGATTTTCCTGGCAGGTTGCATCATAAAGAGGTGTTACACCGTATTTATTTCGAACGTTGACGTCAGCTCCTCGATCGATAAGTAACTTAACAAGATCAACATAACCACTGGACGCAGCAGCATGTAGAGCTGTGCGTCCGTATACAGTCTGAGCATTTATATTTTCTCCATTTCTCAATAGCAGCTTGACCAATTCTGTATCTCCTTTATATGCAGCATCTATCAGTGGTCCACAATCAATGTCTCTGTAACTACTGGTATTTGTTTTTGCTCGTATAAATATTTGGTTTTCCTTATTATCAAAGGCTTCCGATAGAATCCTTTTCTCATTATCTGCTGTTCGTATTAGCAAATCTCTTACATCTACGTTGTCTTGCGTAGCAGCTATATCTATGGGTGTCTCACCTGCCTGATTTAATAAATGTATGTTGGCTTTGTAATCCAATAAGCACTGAGCTATGGTTAAATATCCTAGCTTTAATGCGGTGTGCAAGGGAGTGTTACCACCGGTGCATTTAATGTTGACCGAGGCCCCGAATTTCAGCAACATTTTCACAGTATCCGAGTTTCCTGTTTGGACCGCAAAATGTAAAGGAGTGGTATAGTTTCGAGGAATGAAAGAATGAACATTGGCATCTGCACCAGCCTGCAGTAGCGCTTCAATTATCTTCAAATTTACATTTCCACTGATTATCGAACGTGTAGAAGTAGAAGTTCCGGTATATATTTCATGTAGTGTAGTCGCTAGGAACCATCTCATGATGCTGTAATGCAAAGGCGTAAACGTAAAAAGGTCAAGAGCATTTATATCGGCTCCTATTCCAATAAGATGACCAACCATAGAGACACTACCGTATATAGTGGCAATATGTAGCGGCGATATTTCGACTTCTAGTTCAAATTTACTGTTTAGTGTGGCTGCCGTTTGTACGGTTTCGCACAAACATGCTTGGTAAAATTTTAAAAATCGTCGGTTTCCATAATTTTGTAAGAGCAACAGATCTTGAAAAACTGTAATACTGTTCGTTTCTGAGGCCCATTTTAATATTGCACAAAAATACTTTGTTGGAAAAACGGAAGTCCAATAATCAAGCTCATCGAGCTTCTTCCTTCGGAGACTTAAATACACCTTTATAGTTTCCATACTCTTATAAATGAATGCATATTCAAAAACTTCCGACTGAACATAATCAGTCCAATTCCACTCCATTATCGAATCGCACTTCTCAAAATCACGCCGATTTCGTAGCATACATTTTATGACATGCTCTGTAATCTTATAAGATTGCTGTGCACGTTTGCAGCAGATTACGGCCATGTGGAGGGCAGTTCGACCAAGTTTATCAACCGTGTCCAAATGATGTGAATTTATTTGTAAGAGTTGCTCGACATTGTACATATCTTCTTTTAAAATGCTTTCATGAAGTATCAAATTTTCCAACAGGACATTTAGTATGTGCAATTTGCCTTGATCGAATAATCGTTGGTACACATATCTCGCAAAACTTTTGTACATCCTAATCTGCTTCGCTTTCACAATCCATTGTGCTATTAAAAATTCTACTAATGTGTAATGATAAAATATTGGATAATTGTCCTCATCGAAATAAGTTACAATACCGAATTTAGTATAGTCGAGCATTGTTGCATCGCACGACCACAACAACTCTTTTTCAACTATTTCTTTTCCAAACATTGCAACTAACGCTAGCCGTTCGAAGAAAGATATAATAACATCTACGTCAAATTCACTTATAATCCTGTTATTACTTCGTAACCATCGTGTAATTTTCATCTGTAGAACGTTTTCATATAACTTATATTTAGTGATAGTTGAAATTTGTCCTTCGCTTACGAAAAGTATTCTCAGAAAGTTTAAATACAAAGGATTTACTGTCCATTCGTGGGGTATATTGGATAGCACATTTTGGCTTAATTTCCAATACTGAGCATACTCATCTCTAGCACCGCTGTTTAAAGGTTCTAGTTTGATAGCATGAACGCTGAGTTCGCCTATTAACGCATTACAACCTTCCAGTCGTGTAGCTATAACTATTTTAACGCCAGATTCAGCAAGAGTTTGTATGAATTCCATCAATTGTTTCTCACAAGCTGATCTTACTTCATCGAAGGAATCCAATATTAATATTAATTTTCTTCTGTCCAACAATACGTTCAAAAAGTTTGTATATTTTTTGGACATTTTTCTATGAAATTCATTGAATATAAATTCTAAAGGATTAATTAGAAGATTTTTGCGTACATGTATTTGAAAGTTTTTTAAATCATAAAATACTGCATAATTGTGAGAATTGGAAGTATTGCACACCGATTTTAGTGTGCTGGTTTTTCCCATACCGGCTTCGCCTGCTACAACAATAATTCCCTTCGCGTCAATCCCAAAATTTTCGAAGAGTTCATTTTCAGGAAACCTCTGCCCATCGTATAAGATGCAGGAGATCAAATTCTTACAATGACTGTACCATAACAATTCCATTTTTCCATCCCTAATTCTAATATGAAACATTGGATATCCAAGATCATGTAGTTTATTCAAATGGTCCTGATTTATCACAGCCGGCGTTTTAATAAAATAAGTTTTCTCTTCTTTGAATGTTAGTTCAGCGATCTTTATATCTGCAATAGTTAAATCAATTTCTTGGGAAATGCCCTCCATATCACCTGACACTAAACAAATTTGTTTACCGGCTGAGGAAAACATAGATGGAGGAATTGTTGCATTTCTTAAATATCTAGGTATATGTTGTATTTCATCAGCCATTACTGGTTGCCCGATTATAGGAATGAATTCATCTTCGTCTGAAATATGGATTGCATTTCCATATTGATCCTTAAAGTAGTTGCGTAATTTATACTTATCGCCTTGAATTATCTCTAATTGCTTGTGCGTCAACCGCAGATGATAAACCGTATAGTTTTTAAATCTAGGATCTTTTTTAACGTCTTCGATACATCTTTCTATTTTTTTAGAAGGACAATATATTTTTATATTACTTCCAGTTACACAAAGTGCCAGAGGTTCCACAATATCTACGTAATTATCATCTTCAATTACGAACAACAAATAATGACTACCCTTTAAATAATCTTCCCGTAAAGACACACTTTTCTTTTTCATTGTTCCAAGTATATCGGTAGAACTGAAGGTCGCCATCAATTCACTATCATCTCTTAACAAATCCTTGAGCGTTGTTTTCTTACGTCCCTGCAAAGACATTAATGTTTTCTTAAGTAAACTATTTCGTAATTCTAAATTAGCTATCTCATTCATAGACTTAAATATTTTCAACTTTGACTTAGACACATTCCAGAGATGGTTTGTGGAATGACTAACAATGATGTAGCTTCTTTTCAGGTGCATATACTTTACAAGATCACTTGGTTCACTATCGCTTTTTAGTATCAATGGTAAGTCTGAACATTTCCACAATTCCATTACTAAAGACCTGAGAGTATTGGGTAACGAAATCCAGTATCTGATAGGTTTAGTCTTAGAATACATTATAAATTTATTAATTATGTCACGAGTTAGCGGTTTATTTCGGTATACATATTCACTCCAATCCGTACTAATATTCAATAAAGTGTTTAAATGGTGCACTATACAACTATGTAGACAGCTCTCGACTTCATTATCTTCATTGTAAACAACCGTGATATCCTGTTCTAATGTAATTCGATTCCAAATCGCAATTCGTTCATCTTCTGCAAGATTAACAAATGAGATAGGAGGTAATAGGATGTCCGAGAGACGAAGCCTTTGCAATTCAACTTCAAACACATCTTTTTTAATCCTTGCTTATATAACCAATCGATGTTAAAATAATCTTTAACATAATTAATAATGTCGTTGGCATTACTAATTTCACAGATCCTTTGAATGTGTTTATTGATTTCATAATAGTCAGGTTGTTCCAAATACAGGTAACATCCATCTAGGAATCGTTGCTGTTCTGATTGTTCCAAATCTTTACAAACAAACTTCCAGCATTTATTACCAAACGGAAGTAACACATTCTCAATATTTGTTTTAGTCGTATGTTTAGATAAACTGAATTCAAACGTACATTCATTACGGTAGAACACCGGCGTTTGTATATTTTTGTCACAGAAAATCGCAACTCGTATATTATCACTGCAGATACCAAATCGACATGTTAAAGACGAATGTTTCATAATTGTATCATAGCTCTTTATGTAATCCGATAAAAAATACTTTATGTATTTTCCTTGCAAAATATCGCTAACGTTCAGGTTTTTTATTTCTTTATATTTTACTTGTATCAAGGATAAATACCAATCATCTTGTTGCTTAAGCTTCACTCTAGCAATGATATCATCAAATTTTCCAGCTGACTTTTCACTGGAGTAAATGATGTAATCTTCAATGTCCTTGTTCATGGATAATTCGGCTGCAAGCAGCGATGTCACCCCGTACTGATACAGCATTCCCGTTTGTGACTGTGCTCCCTTCACGCGTTTCATTGTCAATCAAATTTCTGAAAAAAAGGGAAACAACGACATAATAATATTCAAATGGCTGAAGAAAATCAAATAAATTATATATACAATAGCCTAAGAAAATGTTGAGGTTAGGTTAACTTGTCTAGATATCAAGAGAAAATTTTGTTTTGCATTGTTTTCACTGTGGATGCTATAAATGAAAAGGAAAGTTAAGAGTCAGATAAAGAAAAACAAGGGTAACTCAATAGCATGAAATAAATTAATTTAATATTTATTTTAAATGTATGATATTCTATATAAAATTTTATAAAAATAATATGTGTAGTAAATCATTTAAAAACTACTATAGCCAACTAACAAGCGATACTTAAGTAGTAACCTAGATTATTTTATCGAAAATTATATTTAAAAATTAATATTCACTTTTCAACAGACTTTTACTTCTTGCGGCATCTAGTTTTGAATACATTCGGTAAAAGTGCGACTTTTCTGCATTAAGTTCAAGTCATTGAAATAGAGGGCCGTGAACGCCCACTTAAAGGTCCGCTACGATATGGCAGATTCCTACTATTTCTAACAATCTCTTGTTCGGAAAAATTATGGAAATTATGGAATTATTAAGGAAAATAAAACAAAATAATAACAATAAAAACAAAAGTTAAAGAGATGTATTTTTATATTGTCCATAATGTGATATATTTCTTTTTTAAACAATTCATTAATAAGTAAAATATTCTAAGAAACCAAAGATGCCATTTGAAGCCGCGATTAACAATGTACTTATATGCAAAAATTGGTTTTAAATACACTTTATTTTTAAAGATCAATAGATTATTGTGAAACGAATAACAACAATCGCCATATTGTGACGTCATGAAAAGAGAGTGAAATTATACTTGGCACCTTATTTCATAGATGGTGTATAAGATTGAAGAAGTTTTGGTTGTCTAATTACAAGTAATTGTAAGAAAAATTTATTAAAATGTATGTAGAAGATCCAATACATCTTAAAGCTAGGCTTTTAATACATTAACTGTATTATTAAAATCATACGTGACATTTTTGTGAAAAATATATTTGTCAATTTTTTGTAGTAATTGGAGTCTATAAACAGTAATATAGATTCATTCTAGATTATTAAAACGTGGGAGTTTTGGGAGTATTGAACAGTTACGGCAAGTACAAATTAGAATCACCGTAGTTATCATAAAAGAACGTGTTAGTAACAAATTATGATAAAAAATGTATAACTTTTTTAGTAAACGATACAACCAGCTCTTACCTATTAAATCATTATGTTACGACTAGATAATAAAGTAAGGTATAAAAAAAACTACGATATTGTAAATAAATATATATTTATTAAATATTTTATTTTGACCACTATCAAGTTTTTATTCATTTCAGCAGTGACAAGGATCAGGGAAAGGTGGCAAATCAAATCAAAATCGAAATTTACAAAAAAAGTAATTAATACCTTTTTTTGTACAAATGAAGTCGGACACGAAAAAGTAAAACATATTGCAAAGGATGTAAATTCGTTGAAAAATTAAGTTAGAAATAAGTATGGCACAGACGGGCCACACACATGGGCAGGACATTCTTTGAGCATTATCGGCTTTACGATTGGCGACAGAACGGGTAGCTGGCCCAAGAATATAGCAACTTTGAATTGTAAATTAGTATGCAATCGAGTCGTATATAAATCTGTTACGATCAGTGAAAACATTTAACCGTGCAATGATAAATACAGTGCGTAAATTTTTCTTGTAATTTAAATGAAATGCAAAATTGCATGCGTACGCCCAAGTTTAGTTATAAACATATGCGAAAATAAACAAAACATATGAAACATATGAAATGATAATTACAATTACACATTCTAACATTGCCACCATCATTCACGGATTCATAGCATAAAGGTGCAATAAATTGAAAACTCTTCTTTACGAGTTTGATTGTATCGCGCGCCATTTCTAGCAAAGATGATTACTAATTGGAAGCAAGGGGATGATGGACTTGAGGGAGTATCTAGCATACCTATTCCTCGGACTCTGTCATGATCAGGGCTGGTGACTGCACACCAGTCAAGACCAATGTGCGTGGTGAAGAGCCACATCCTACACGAGGTGCTTTTGTTCTATGCTAAATACATTGGATCTAGACTTGCCTGTCGATAAACTGGCCTGCTTTCCCTGTGGGCAGCCCGCAGGGACTCCCTGCTCAGCTGTCGTGTCGTGGCCTAGAACTTGCACATGGGACCGTACGGCGCCGATGGTGGGTCTTTCTTTTTGGAAAGTCTCATCATCGTCACACCAGGCTCCCGGCTGGTGCTTTGCACTTACCGGGAGTTGGGGGGCTTTGGCTTAATTGCCTGGGCCGACAGGAGACAACCTCACAAAAAACCTAAATCCTAAGGTTGTGGTCGAGCTGATGGGATGCGTGGCTGAATAGAGGATCAGTCCCTATCGATCAACCCTTGGGGCACCGGGCGCACCCCATTGTACAAATGCCTTACCCGCGTAACGGGGCACTGCGCTGGGTCGACCTACTTTTCCCCTTACTCGTGGGACTCACATGATGGAACTGCAAGATTATAAAAAACCAAATAAACCCAAATCTGGGGAGTCTGAAAAGAGGCACCCAAGTAAACCTGCAAAGGTATCTACAATGGATGCAAGAGCTGGAGGCTCGGGAACCGAGAATCCGAAACCGAGATCCAAACTCTCCGGCGCCGAAAGGTGCAAACGTAAGGCTAGCCGCTTTGGCCCAGCCGGGCAGCACTACGCCCAAAATAGAAAAGGCCGCCAGGGAAGCGACTGTCGCTAAACCTAGCACCAGCCACGCGGTGACTGCTAGGCTGGCGAAATTTCATTTTTATTAATTATTTCATAAACTACTAATGTGAGAAGGTCCAAACTTTGGAACAATGTTCAGAACAACTAGAACAACCTGGAAATTTTGAAAAAGGGGGGGCTGACCAGAAAAACGGTTTTTTCGATTTTGCTGGGTAATTTTTTAATATTTTCCTCCAAAATTCTGGAACAATTTAGAACAAACCTAGAACAACCTGGAACAACTTTCAAAATTTCGAAATTCGAAAAAGGGGCAGCTAACTTCACGCAGGCTAACGAGGTTAACCTTTTGTATTCAGCTACTTTAATGTCATCTACGTTGTTATGTTTAAGAAAATCTACTCAATACTGAAGTGAACTAACGTCAAATGAAATGAGAATTTTTCCTTGTTTTAGCGCAATATTGTTTATGTATTCCATAAATTCAATTGAGTTTCCCACAGTTAAGTTTTCCGCGTGTAAGGAGAATTTCTTATATTCATTATATACAGGTTGAACAACCCAGATTCTAGGCATTGTAAATAGCATTACATGCAATGTTGTAATATTTTATGAATTATTGTAATATTTTATGAATAAACTCTGACAATATTTGTAATGTTTTTATTGCAGATTATTTTACACATACAAATATAAACCAATCAGATTCGCGTATTACTGAAGCAACTCGAAATTACAGCAATTATACAACTCATAATGTATTAATTCCCTATACCTCTACTGGACTAATAAGTGATAATCAAGCACCGTGCTTTTTCATTAATAAGCGATAATCACCTTTGTTGATTTACCATAGCAACCGGTTTTAATCGTTGATTGTTCATTGCAAATTGCTTGTCAGTTACATTTCCTACCTGTCATAAATTGATGAAAATGTCACGATACAGGGAAACTATGTTAGAAAATATTGACCAGACAGTTAAAAATAATAATCCTCTTTACAGTGCGATCTGAAAACTACATATGGTCACAACTTATGGAATTTTGTGAAGTTCTATCATAATATATAGTATTAATTCCTGCAGTGTTTTTTGCTTAACTCTTGGTTTTGTGATTATCTGCAATCGCCGGATTGGCACTCGATATATTGCCAAATAATTCCACTCGTCCTTCGGACTCGTGGAATTAGTATTTGGTAATATATCTCGTGTCAAGCCGGCGATTATCGATAATCACAAAACCACTCGTTGTATTATATACGATAATTTTTCGATAATTTTCATAGTAGAATAATTAGGCGTTGTTATAGAAATGCGTAATAAAAATATGAAAAAAAAAGATGAAATGGTGAAATACATGTATGCGTTAGAATGACAGAGATGGTGATAAAATATTTTTGACATATGCAAATTGTCAGTATGTCACAGATACCAGAATACAAAATGCAATAATTTGACTTTGACAACACCGTACATCTACCTCGTATCACCGTCTCCATCATTCTAATGCATACATGTATTTCACCATTGCATGTAATGCTATTTGCAGAAGAATCTAGAATCTGGGTTGTTCAATCTGTATATTCGTTCTTAAAATTCATAAACTCGGCAATTCAGTAAGAAGAAATTCTTACAACAAAAAATACATACAAAGTTATCAATTCTGACTTCAAATTCGTTTCAATGCGTTTAAATTTCTGTTTGACCAATACGATAAACTGGGGCTATCCCTCTTTGCACACACGGTAAGTTCTTTAAACAGTCTTGTTATATTTCTCATGAATATAAAATAATTTTAAAATATCCATATTTGAATAATATTCATTCTCCATTTTGACAGACACAATGAAAGCACACTTGAAAGGTTATAATGACAGTTACTAATGAGAACAATTTGTTGTCACTTCTGTACCGTGTTAATGACAAAATGTTATAATTTTCTCCAAACTATTGAAAACGTTAATAATTCGAAAATTATAACAGATATGTATAGAGAATGCTAACTGAATGCATAATTTAATTCTGCTTCAGAACATTGAAAACAAAATAGGTATGTATATGAAAAAATCGTTTTAATGGTCTGTAGTTGTATCAAAACACAATCCAATTTTGGACAATCTGTACATAATCAGCTAATTCTAAGAATTCTGGCAAAAACGTCAGGATTTCTTATTCATAACCTGAATTTAGAATTGTTGATTAAAAAATGACGACGGTAGATAATATTAAGCTTTGTGGCATAAATTTTCGAAAAAATAACGATATCTGAAAACCGAATAAAAGGTTGTAACCTACGTTACCTATTGCAATATTGGTTGCTGTTGTGTGTGAGTTATAGAAATGGACCAATGCAAACACAGGTACTAATTCTAACACTTTTATTCACCTTCTAATAAACTATAACAATGTATGAATGCTTGTTTGTTACTACTACCTGACTAACTACTGCATATATATGTATTTTTATACATGTGTACAGATGCGCATGCGCGCATACAAATATATTCTATTATACTTCAGTCCTCCCTCCTTAAGATTAACCCCTAATCCCGATAACGGCTTGGTTTTATTCGGGTCCTTGTACTTCGCCGGAGTTGCGTTGTTTCTGGATATTGGGAAGCTGCTTCATCAGGTGTATGTACCGCAGTATGTTGGTTATTTTCAGGTTCCGGAATTTGAGTCGTCGATACTCCAGTCTTCTCCGATTCTTGTTCTGTCGATGTTACTTCTGGTGTATCAGTTACAGTCGGTTCGTTCATAAATGGTAGGTCGTCGTTGCGTCCGCGAATGTGATCTGCATGACGTCGTCTTTCGACTCCATCGTTGGTAACAACTTTATACGAATATTTATTCGTGCGTTCAACAACTTTGGCTGGAGACCATTGTCTCTCTAAGTTTGTGCGAACGTAGACGTTGTCATTCTGTTGAAACTGTCGATTGTGATTTTCATCGTTTTCAATTTCGTATCGGACGTTTTTGTATCTCAACACCGCTCTTACATCTGGTTTAATATTATCTAAAATAGATCGTAGGCGATGTCCAAATATCATCTCGTTTGGGCTCTTATGAGTTGTACTATGTGGTGTATTACGATAGTTAAATAAGAAGTTTCGTAAGCGTTGAATCGATGTTTGATTATCATTGCCACTCGCAAGCATTCTAGTTTTAAATGTTCGTACGAAACGTTCAGCGAGACCGTTCGTCTTCGGGTGATAAGGCGATGCTGTGATATGCTTAATGTTCTTCTTTCGGCAATACTGTCTGAATTCTTCCGATGTGAATTGCCGTCCATTGTAGGATACTATAACTTGTGGTAACCCAAAGTTGACAAATATTTCATCTAATGCATTACAGAGTGTACGATATGTGATGGTCTTCATGGGTTTCACATCTGCCCATTTTGAAAGAGCGTCTACCACCACTAACCAATAGCTATCTTGAAATGGTCCTGCGAAATCTATGTGCAATCGTTCCCATGTGTTTTCCGGAATCGACCATGAATATAAAGGTAATTCCGGTTGTTGTTGTCTATTGCTTTGGCAATTTCTGCAGTTCTTAACGTAGTTTTCAATGTCTGTGTCCATGTGCGGCCACCAAACATCGTGATAACAAATATATTCTATTATACTTCAGTTGCATACATCTGGATTGGCAATCCTGCATTAGTAAACTCAAATACTCAAATGTTTTGTTATGACAGTTTTGTGCGTGTTGTGTACTGTGTGGGTTAGATTTTCTTTGCATTACTTTTATATTAATTTCCCGTTTAAAAAGTCACTTGGTCAGTTCTTTTAAGAGCTACTGAATATATTGTAACTTTTGTGAAGGTTAGTTATCTATTAATAACAACATTGAATGTAATAATAAATAAAATAATTTCATTTTAGGTTATAACCTCCAAAATGGCATTTACCGTTGAACACGATGCATTCATTTTAATGGCCCATTATAGAAGTGCTACAGAAGATGCTGAAGGCAATTGGAGTTATTCACTTCCAAGTTGTATAGAGCAATTCATACAACACTTCCCAGATTTTAACTTTGATTATGATTCATTTCGACATCGTAGACATATTATAACACATCGTTTTGAGGACAAACATTGTATTTGCAAAGGAAAATCGACTGGCAGGCCCACCAAATTAACGGAAGATGTTGTAGATGACATTCAGCAGCGAGTGGAAGGTAGGCCTCATAAATCAGTTGCAAAACTGTCGCAGCAAACAGGTATTTCATATTTATTTTTAGTTGTACAAAGTTAACATTCAATAAAACGTTCTTGTAGGTCTCTCAGTTGGAACATGTCACAAAGCATTAACCAAAAAGATACATATGCATAAAGTGACTGTTGTACACCAGTTACATCCAGTCGATTACGAAAGTCGAACAAGATTTTGTGAATGGTTTAATAATCAAATGAACGATGATCTCCTAGATTTAACATTTTTTAGTGACGAAGCATGGTTTCATCTGACAGGATACGTAAATTCACAAAATTATAGATCTTGGGCTACAGAAAATCCACACCAACTAGTAGAAACATCATTACATCCTTTGAAAGTAGGAATATGGGTGGGAATGTCGAGAAGAAGAATTATTGGGCCAATTTTCTTTTACGATACCATTACTGCAGCGAGATATCGAGGAATATTAAACGAATTTTTTAATCAGTTGCATAACGATGAATTACAAAATGGCTGGTTTCAACAAGATAATGCACTTGCTCACACGGCCAGAGACACGCACCAATATTTGGCAGAATTTTACGATGATAGATTATTTAATTTATGGCCACCTCGTTCTCCCGATCTTACTCAGCTTGATTTTTACTTATTTGGATATTTGAAAAATAGGATATATAGAAATAGACTACATAATTTACAAGAATTAGAAGCAGCAATTGTGGATGAAATAAATAACATTACGCAGAATGATTTACACAATGTTTTTGAAAATTTAAAACGTAGGGTGAATATTTGTTTACTGCAAAATGGTCATCATTTATTATAAATATGTTTACAAAAATTCATGTTTTAACTGTGTTTATTGTGAAAAACTTTCAGTACATTAGCTATTTATGTGTAAAATTTGTTTATACTGAAGTAAAATTGACAATTTTTTAATTATAAAATGTAACTAAAATTTATGCTATTAAAATGATAATAAACACTAGTCTTTCAATTAAATAAACGTACAACTAAAATTTATTTTTATTATTCCAAGAAATTACTTACGTTTCAATTAAAATAAAATTTAAAATCATCTGTCAAACTATTTTGAACCAGTTAGGAATATTTTGTAGCAGTAGTGTCAATCTGTCATGTTGGTTGCATATGTGTCATGTTACAACAAATAATGAAGGCCCGGTACATATGCAACTGTACAGAAAATTATGATCATTAGGAGTCCCAATGTTTTCAATGACCGGTCCCAATCAATCACCTGCACAAGACATATGTATCTATATATGTATGCCTAACCTCCACTGTTAGGTATAGAAACATCTGTCGTCTCGCACAATGTACGCTGTTGTGAACAATTCGGTATAGATAGGACTAATTATATCATATATCGATTTGTGATATAATTTCAAGTAAATTAATTGTACATAATTGCATTACGGATCATTATCATATTTAGTTAATCGTAAAATAAACTTATGTTTAGTATGGTAAAGTGGTTTAGTAAACATTTGCGTAATAATATTTACATAAACAAAGTTAGACGTAATTTCCTATCACAAACGAGTGATGGGAACCTTGAAATTCCAGGAATTTCCGAAAGTAATAAATGCGAGCTGTAACAAATAGCTTTAGGTTCGCAGTTTATGTCTTTGTTACATGCGTTTTCCTAGGTAGCTGAAAATGTTAGTTTTTGGATTACATTCAATATGAGTCGCAAATTTATTAAGTGTAACTCTAATCTCATATAATGTGGTTGTGAGAATACCTACCTGTGTTATTATGCGTCTGAATAAAATGATGACAGCAGATTAATGTCCAATACATACATACCGAGTACCAACTACCAACAGAATGACGGCCGTTCAAACGTTCTTGCTAACGTCGGACTTGCACTGAAAACGCTGCACACTACAATTGGCAAAGCAGACTACAATATCACTAAATACATCTGATGCCAAGCGAATCGCAACAGTAAGTAATGTATTTTGTGATATCTACGTAATATGTAGCGTACCCATACGTATATCACAAAAGTATACAGAAAAAAATATAGCAATAGTCGTGTGTGAAAGAAATGAATCATATAATGCCAAAGGAGGAAATAATGCATTTCGTATTGTGGTTTTTATTGTAATTGTATTAATCGTTCTCAAGCTTTGCGTCCGTTGAGGTAGTCAGCAACTGACTTGCCACAAAAGTTGCGACAACGCTGTCGATTGCTATTTACATTTGTAAAGGCGAATTTACACTTTGCACTTTTTATGCACATTCCAAATGGTCCATCTCTAGTGAAAGTGAATAGTGGAAGCAAAACTATTTACATATTTCAATATTTTAGATTGCCTTGAATAGTATTTACGATGGTAGCTGCTGGCAAACTCATAAATATTGTTTATTAGAAACTAGAAAAAACACCGGCGACAAGATTTTGAAACATCAACACAGTATTAATCGAGTTAGCTGAAGAAGGTAAAATCTGTAGAAATCAATTCATACTGCAATTCTATTCGCAATTGTAGTTACATATCGTAAAGGAATCTGTAAATTTGTAGCAGTTTATGCAATTCTACACAATATCGTAAACAGCCGTGCATAACGATTACTCGTACCTCCCAACGATATCTCGTAAAAAGTCATGTATACAATTTCTGTGACTGTAACCGCTTGTAGCGAACCATAAAGTTATTCCTTCAAATATTAATAAATAGAGAATTTTGCTAATTGGAATGCTTTTGAAAAAAAAAATAAGGACAGGTATGTGAAGTGTATTTCGTATTTCTGTATGAAATACACTTCACTGAACTAATAAATTAAATATCACTCAAATTGATGTCCATCATTTTCAATGCATAAATAAATTCTTGGTTGAAATGTTTTCATATTGTCAGGTGCTGTGGCGGGTACAGTATTTTTCATGTATCCCCACTAAAAAAACCTGGACTCCGTATGTCCGGAGATCTTGCTGGTCAGTTTTATGAACTGCCTATTCAACTATTATGGTATTGCCTATCCATTTAACTCCGAAGTCCTAATGTAATGGTTTTGCTAAGGAAACAATATCACTTAAATACGTACTCATTTTAAATACTGATCTACATTTCAAAAATTGTTAAGTATCTCAGAAACTGTTTTGATCCTAGATATAGGGAATATAACAGTAACTTACCTTTAATTAGTCTGCGTCATCGAAGTGTGCAATAATATATCTACATAATGTTCCATTAAAATTTTGATAACTTTGATGTGTTGTATATTAGACATAGTCTAACAAAAATATTTTAAATATAGGTAACAGTTCTTTGTACACTCGGTTGATTTAGAATCGACTCAAACTGCCATAAAACTCGTTAAAAGTATGCTTTATTGCGGCCCCCGAATGCAAAGCAGTAATAGTATGGTCAACTGTATGTAAATTACTACATATGTAAATTACTATCTATGTATATACAATATATTTTTCTATTAAATCCAGTTTCATATGCAAGGGATCATTTATAAATTCCTAAACCGATAATTTCGTAATGCGAGCTTAACATATGTATAGTTAAATCGCTATCGCATACAATTTCACTATAATTCTAAGTAGTTATGTAATTAAGAAATTACATGAATAAGAATATGTATGGGGGCAAGATATAAAAGTCTATTACATATTAGAGTGGATCGAAAAACGCGTTTTTTTTCTGCAATACAATTCTAATAACGCGGAAAACTTGCGCATAGGCGTCATTATAAATGATAAAATATTAAAAAAATTTTTTTTCAAAATTTGAAATCGCGTAGAAGGCCTAAAGTTACCACAAAAGTCAAAGTGCCGGTAAATTTTAAAAAAATGCAAAAATTACAAAAAATACATTTTTATAGTAGTATAATAGTGAAAAAAGTGTTTTTAAGAGTGTCCTTAACGCATACAAAAAATAATTAGACCCATACTTGTTTTACTGAATTCGCGCAAAAGGTCTAACGTTGCGGGTTGTATCGCAAAAAAATGATATTTCATGATTTTCGACGATTTGTGCCAAAACCCATGAAAGTTTTATTTTTAATTTGTAATACTGTAAAAACCATTCAAAATAGTTTTCCCAATCCAAAAAAAAATACTTTCAGACCTGTTATTCCTTAACTCTATTCGTGCAAAAGGTCTAAATTATAGTATAAGTTAAGTTATAGTCCCGTAAAAACGCCTTTTTCCATATCTGAGGAGTGTTTAATTAACACATTAGGCTTGTAATAAGACTCTAGCAAGTGATTTCCACATCCACCCTACGCAACCAACCAACCAGAGTGAATTTTATTTACAGTAACTATTTACTTTGTACAATGCATATGTTCGTTGTAGGCAAAAGATTATTTACATAGAAGGCCCTTTGAGTTCTGACTTTTAATTAAATGTGGGCATCAGTTGTCTTGATTTTAAAGTAGCTCTAATATAACCATCTCGATTTTCATGCCTGCACACTTTTTCTGCTGCTTCTGTAACCAGTTTTAGATACCTCTCAACTGACTGGGTGTGGCATGGGAATTTGAGGTAGTTAAATGCTGATAGCGCTTTGTCTTTCAACACAGAAGCAATGTGTTCAGTTGGCATCTTGGACAGTAGTGGCGGCGGTGTTAACTTGCAGATTGACCAATCAATTACTTCGGTATAGTCGTTTGCACTAAAATTTATTGAAGGTATTTTGAAGTCTTATACGTAACCTTCAGCCGATGGCTCATTTCTGGATTTAAGGATCCTCCTGTAGCCAAGTTCTCTAATGTGTGGTCTCTCATCCATTATCATAGCCAACATAATATTTTCAGAGCGGCAACCCTGCTCGCAACTTTAGGTCTTTTGCGCGAATTCAGTAAAACAAGAATGGGTCTAATTACTTTTTGTATGCATTAAGGACACTCTTAAAAACACTTTTTTCACTATTACAACAAAAAGTGTATTTTTTTTTGTAATTTTTGTATTTTTTTTAATTTACCGGTATTTTGACTTTTTTGGTAACTTTAGGCCTTCTGCGCGATTTCAAATTTTGAAAAAAAAATTTTTAATATTTTTTTATTTATAATGACGCCTATGCGCAAGTTTTCCATGCTATTAGAATTGTATTGCAGAAAAAAAAAAAACGCGTTTTTCGATTCACCCTATTACAGATACTTTAGAGAATGAATGTTCGCATGATGGCGCAGAAAATGTCCTTCAGAACCAATCAATAATTCAAAAGTTTTTTCTGTGTAGTAATTTGTTTTCAGTTTGACTGCCTTTTCGTTTACCTTCTCTATTATTTGAAATAAATTATTGTTTGTTTACTGTGTGTTTTGTTATAAATTTTCGAATGAAATCAGTGTTTTTAACGAAACAAAGTTAAGATGAACATAGATTCCTGTCTATCAGCTTCGATAAATAATTTTTCTTATGGTTCTAAAATTGATTTGTATTATTATTTTATTTGCGTTTATATGTCGTTAATGGTAATGGGTGTTAGCAAACGCTATACTACGTATTAACGCAGGTATTAAAAGTATCTGAAAAAGAATATATTTCTGCAGCGATCTTCCCATTCATTTCACATTACGTAGCTATTTTACCTGCTCATAAGCAAATTGCTTTATTACTACAAACATCCAGTTAAATGTTGAAAGTTTCTGTGTGCGACGTTAGGTCTACGTCGCTTGCCGGGTGAGTCGATTTTAAATCAACCGAGTGTACATCAACCGAGGCGAATGTCCCACGCTGTATATATTCTCGTTAACTTTTTAAGATGTAGTTAAAAACATAATGACACTATTGTAGCCCCAATCTGCGCAGGCTGTAACTTATTATATACAGTTTGACCCGGCATTTTCATACTACCAAGTCAGTCTCTGTATATAACACAGAAGCATACATTCAACGTACTCTGTTAAACCCATGGACTTTGATTATACATAACTAGATTGACCAAGTCCATTGCATATTACAATAACTACAAAAGTTACCAAGAGAGACATAAATAACAAAATTGCTCATTAATATACATTTCTGCTTCGCATACAACCGACATACCTCATCCGCTAACAAGTGCCCATAACTAACAACAGTAATATTGCAGAAAATGATTTTCATGCATGTTAAAAAATCACAATAGAAATACGAGAACCTGTGGCAAAATTATTACACATAACGGAAACACCTTTCGAACCTATGAAAGTAAAGGATGTCTAACACAATTGGCCAAGACTGTATGTCAGCTTTTAGTCTTAACGCCTACGAAATCGTTTTTTAAGCGACTTTCGTATGGGAAAGCACTCTACTATAATGACAGTATTACAATGTTAAATTATTTATTTTGTCTTCCGTTGATGTTGACTTTGACCATTCAAAATGCTTATTACAAATGTTGAGGCCGTCGATATGATAGCAATTTACTTTGAGTGTTTGCAGAATGCAGCAATAGCTCAAAGAGAGTACGCGTTGCGATATCCACATCGCCATCATTTCGAAAGAATAGTTTTTCTGCGTTTGGTTCAGCGATTACGTGCCACTGGACATCCTCCGTAATGAATTACCAGCTTTACTGGAAGATGTGTCTCTTCAAACCAGGAAAAATATGTTCATTCAGCTTGTCGGCTGTCGGGCACATTTTTCAATCAATGTTCGGCGGTACTTAGATAAAGTATATCCAGACCGGTGGATAGGAAGGGGAAGCATTTTTTCCCTGGCCTACAAGATCACCTGAGTTAAGTTGAGTGAAAGATCTTGTTATTCAAAGGAGGCCTTTGACTAGGGAAGACATGCGGGACAGAATTCAAAATGCTATTCGCGGCCTAACACCCGCGGAGGTAGAAGATACCGTTTTTTCTACTCACGAACGCCCTCGAGCAGTGCGTCGATAATGATGGCGGGCGCTTCGAACATTTAAGAAGGCACTAAAACTTGCGTCAACATTAAAATCTCGGTCTATTTTAGGGCAACTTTTCAACGAGCGAATAGTTAAACTGTGTTATTTTCCTTAAATTAATTGAATTGAATAAGTAAAGTATTCGGTTTCTGATTTCGGTAGTTATGTAATTTTGCTTTGCTAATTAAATTAACTTTGTTATATTATATTAATTATACTTATTGTTTTATTCCAGTTTTTTTTACTTTTTTTGCGCGACAAAATAAATAATTTGACATTATAACAGTCATTAGAGATGTGCAATGTTTTTTAAAGTCAGCTTAGTTTTTAAGTTATTACGCCACCTAGCGGTAAAATCTGGAACTTGAAAATAAGTTCCAGAAATTTCTCTTGGCAACTTTAACCATCAGATTTTTTTCCCGCAGAACCTTGTAATGGAACGGTCTTACTTTGTGCGCTATAATGTGAAAGAACGGTCTTCGTTTGTGCTAATATGGGAGAAAATAGTGGTAGGATTTCTACAGAAGGCATTAGATATGGAAACTTGTTTAAAATGAATTTTGTTATGAAAAGTGTAGATTTCAATGTAGCAAAAACCATTTCGTTAAAATTGTGGCATGAACATCTTGGACATATTAATGTACAGACAATAAAAGATACATAACCTCTAGCAATAACGCATGATCTGAAAATTGACGATAAATCAGATTTCTTTTGTGAAGCATATATTCTTGCTAAGCAAACTAGTAAGCCACATGTGTCAATATGTTCAGAGAAATGTTTTAAGCCCGGTGAGAAAATATACACTGATGTATGCGGCCCGACAAATATAACTTCTCCGAGTGGTACCAGATATTTTTTTGTTGTTGAAAGATGATTATAGTGACTTTAGAACAATATATTTTCTTCAACACAAGTCAGAAGTGTTTGCAAGATTTAATTGCGAATAACTCAGAACGAATATGGTACATGAAATATGTGTAAAATTAATCATAGAAGCTGAATCTGTAATTTATTTTATAGCATGCTATTTAAAAAATTAGTTATTAGATATTTATTCAAAAATATTTTCACGTGATAGTTCATATTTAACCATATCCAACTACAAAATTTTGGTTTAAAATTCCGTTCCGTTTGTATAATACTTTTAATAGGCCATTCTCACCAATCACCCTGTATATAATATTATTTTACTCCAATTACTCTTTCAATATTCTATCCACTTCGATTAAACTTACACCATATGGGCTATAGTAACGTAAGTAATTTGGTAATATATAATTTACATCACTTTTGTGTTTCTTTACCACTAATATTAAACGTTTTAGAAAGCACAGAGCACCCACACATACACTTCTATCACGCACGCTAATAAGTTCAAGAACTAACATAAGTCAAGTTACGTTATCTAACGTGGAAGTGATTGGTTTATAATAGAACAGCTTAGAAATAACAAAACTCATATATTAGTTGTAGTATTCAAGCAACACCGTTCCAATCAGACGAAGTCTAAGAAAATTAGCAAGGACAATAGAGGAGAAGATTAGAATAAAAACTACAATTAACCAAAACTTTTTCATTATGGCCAATACTTTTAACAGGCTCAAGAAGGTAGTAATGAGAAACTTGATTAAGATCAAAGCAAGAAAACACAAAATATGATTGCTTACATCCGTAATTTGATGATAGAAGAACTACTGGTAGTGGATATACTTATGTCTTTAATGTTGAAACATGGATATAATGTTCATACACGTTGCAGATGTCAGTGAAATAAAGAGCACTCAACAACAGAATAATTTAAAATCTAAAAACAAGACCTACTGTACCGTCGATATACTAAGCATCGGTGAATTGATAACAATGGCAAAGCTAAACGTTTGTATTTTCTTAAATAAAAATGGTATTTTATAAACAATAGTTTTCAGAGACGACATAAAGATAATAGATTCCTCATCTTACTATTATGAATCTAAATAGTGAAATAAAATCACGTGTTAACGGAGTTCCCACGCAGCCATTGATTTCGACCACTTCTTTCATAATATAAGGAAAGATGGGAGAGGAGCTGCGTTTCATTTGGTGTAGACATTTTCATGTCTACACCATTTATCAGAAACAGTGTAAAAAGTGTCACTAGTCATAAAAACCTGAACACACAATCAGGCAATAATGCAATTGTGGTTTATTACATATATACTGTATATTACATTTGTTATAAACATAATATATTCGTTTACTAGAGATATCAGTAGTATAAATATAACATTTGCTTCTTACCGCAACATCTGATATATAAATTTGTTTGTCAATCACTGATTAACTAACAAATCAAATGGCATCTTTCACTAGAATAACATTTATTAAGCGATAAAAAGTTTAGTTTATCATTGGATATTTTGGCGGTTGACATTTTTATGTGGTTTATAAATCCCCCTTGTTCATCAACTTTTCCGGTTTTATCAAAATGTTTTACCACAGTTACGAATATAAATGGAAAAAGTTTTTTAGACAGTTTCTATATGTAATGAATCCAAATACATGAATGCAAATACCTTAAAATTTTATAACATGGACGAAGCCTAGATCTATTATCTTTCTTTCTATGTAAAATCGATGTCTCTAGTTCTAGTGTTGCTAGAAGTATGCTAATTGTTCTTACATAAATTAATTAATGAACCATATGTACAGTGGATAGCTTTTAAATCGACACCACCGCAAGCTAACGTGGACCTTATCGACACTAAACGAAACTTAGTTGCGCGGACATATGTATAATCTGTGCGTGCTGTTCATTGCATACCTGTCTCATTCTTCTATCGACAATTGTATTGAACAATTAAGAGACTCTCCGAACAAGATACAATGCACGCATGCAGTGAAATGACGTTAGTTAAGTACTGCATTCATCGCGTAGTCATAGCCGGTATACTTTTAATTGATCGCAATCAAATGCAATACAAAATGTTATCCTTGCTGTGTGAGTTTGTACGATTTAAGGATGCAGGTAACAAGATATAAAAAATATTTTGTAACCAGCCCTTTTGAATAAGTTGTTATGATGTATAACATATAGATATACCTATGTATTTTCATCTCCTAAAAAAATATCACACATAATTTAAACACATAAGAAAGCAAATATATAAAAGATTTATGGTCATTTGCGCCATATTGGCCTACTTGATATTAAAATTCGGTAAGACTTCCGTATGTCGACTATTATTATTCAGCGGTTTTGGAATAAAATGATTCTAGGTCGTTTTAGTTATACCGAGACACTTTATTATGTTAACTAAACTTCTAACATGATACTTCTTAAGATACTACAAAAACGACTTACTACACTATAAGTGTGAACTTAACTACAGAATTGCCAACTGCTACGTATAACAACACCCCCGCTCAATTCTGCAATTATTTTCTTTATTCATAAAAATTTATTACATCAATAACCCTATCTTATCTCTAAAAACTTCAAATTTTGTTCTAGAAAGTGGCTTAGTCATTATGTCTGCACACTGATCATTTGTAGGTACATAAATTAGTTTAATAACACCTTCAGATACATAATTTCTTATGAAATGATGTTTCACATCTATATGCTTTGATCTTTTGGTTTCTAGTGTAGATGCTATTTTAATGCTTGATTGATTATATTCATACAGACTAATAGAATTTATCTTATGTTCTAATATATCTTCTAATAACTGTCTTAAAAATAAACATTCAGTAACACATGTTGCTAATGCTACATACTCTGCTTCTGAACTTGAAAGAGCTACAACTGATTGTTTTTTACATTTCCACAAAACTGTATTATTGTTCAATTTCAAAATGAAACCACTAATCCAATGTTCTACACCAAAATTATTTTGAAATTGACTAAAGTACATTACGGAAAAACATAAGTCTGGTCTTGAACCTAGCATAATGTACATTAAACTACCAATAAGCTGTTTGTAAGGTACATTTAAATTTATATCTTTTGCTATTTTTAGGTTTAACTTTGGTTGCATTGGTACATATAACCCTTTACAATGTAACATATTAAATTTCGTAAGAACCTTTTCTATAAGTTGTTTTTGTGATATAAATATATTATTTTCAATTTTCTCAATTTCCAACCATAAAAAGGTAATTTTATTATTAGAAAAATCTTTCATTTCAAATTCAGTTGAAGTTGAGACTTTACATTCTGTACTGTTATTAGAGCTATTATTAGATACTAATAGTAAATCATCAACCCATATTAAGATATATGTTCCACTTTGTATATATAGACATGGATCTACATCTGATCTTTTAAAGTTTATACTCACTAAAAATTTATTCAAGCGTTCATACCAGCACTTAGGACTAGATCTTAAACCATACAATGCTTTCTGTAATTTACATACGTGTGTCTCTGGATTTCCATTAACACCATCTGGTAAGTACATATACACAGGTTCCGTTAACTCTCCATTCAAAAAAGCACATTTAACATCCATTTGGTGTAACACCCAATGATGTTCGGTTGCCAAGGATAGCAACACCCGTATAGTTGCCATTCGTGCTACTGGTGTATAGACTTCCTCTTCTGTGGACATTTTCTGCTGAAAACCTCTTGCAACTAGTCTGGCCTTCTTTATAGTCTTTCCTTGAATGTTCTTTTCTGTAAAAACCCAACGGGAGTCTATAATATCCTCATCTTGTGGTAATGGTACAATTTTCCAAGTGTTATTATTTTCTAGCATTGTTACTTCTTGTTTTATAGCCTTTCTCCAGTCTTCATCATGTACAGCCTCTTGATAACTGGACGGGTTATCTGATGGTAAGAACCCAATTGATAGGGCTAACATCAGATTGCTGGAATCATCTGAGGCATCATTCATTTCATAATCTTGTAATTTCTTAGGTATATTTCTCTGTCTCTCTTCTCCTAACAATTGTTTGCTCTTGATTGTTTTCTGACTGTCTTCTTTCATTAGTCCTCGTCTGTTCGATTCCTATATCCTTTGTTTCAACCCCTATTTCATTCTCATTGAGACTTAGAATCTGATTGTTTACAATTGTGTAGGGAGTGCTCTTTTCTTCCCCGTTCTGCCTGTGCTCATCGAAGATAACGGTTCGTGCAAGAACTACCTCTTTTCTTACTGGATCCCACATCCTATACCCATTTGCTGCATATCCTATCATAATCATCGACTCACTACGTGCATCTAGTTTTCCTCGATCTTCTTTTGGTACATATACATGCCCTACACATCCAAACACCTTGAATTTTTCCATGTCGATCGATTCATTCTGCCATAACTTAACAGGAGTCATTTTATTGTTAATTGTTGAAGTGGGTAAACGATTAATTATATATGCCGCACATCTCACAGCTTCTCCCCATAATACTTTGGATTGTTTGGAGTCCATTAACAAGCAACGTGCCATATTCATAATGGTTCGATTATATCGTTCACTCACACCATTCTGTTCAGGATTTCTAGCTACAGTATAACAAACTTCTATACCTTTGCTGTGACAGAAATTCTTGAACTCATGGCTAGTGTATTCACCACCATTGTCACACCGTAACTTTGCGATTTTAACTCCATGTTTAGCACTCACCAGTGCTTCATACTGCTTAAACTTCTCAAAAACTTCATTCTTATATTTCATAAGGTATACATGCGCAAAGTGAGAGAAATGGTCTATGAAAGTCACATAATATCGCATTCCGTCATACGTTTCAGGTGTAACTGGGCCGGCTAAATCAGATGACACAATTTCTAAAACTCTTGAAGCTTTCTTGTGTTCAGGTACACTTTTAAAACTATCTCGTGTCTGTTTCCCTTGCAAGCACACTTCACATAGTTTATTTGTTGGATAAGCCCCAGAATGTCCCATTCTACGATGTATTAAATCTATTCCCTCAAGGTTTGCTAAATTTGCATAAAACTGTCTAACATATAAGTTGCCTTGCACTTTTCCTTCAGCTACTATTTTTCCTTGATTAGTCATTATTTTTACCTTGCCATTTTCAAACGTTACTTTTAATCCTTCCTTCTCAAGTTTTTTAACTGATAACAAGTTGTATTCCAACTCTGTGCATTCCAATATATCATTGATTTTAATGTTTGTAATTCCATGTTGTACATATAAATTTCCATTCCTTATAGCAACTAAATCAGCTCCCTTTTTTGCTACTTTTATTTTATAATTTACTGGTTTTCCTTCTACCACATATTTTCCTGCGTTCTTATTTATTAAATGATGTGTAGCACCAGAATCGACTATAAAGCTTAAAGTAGGACAATCTGAAACATCACTCACAGCTGACAGTTGTGCCTCTCGCATTTCTGTAGTATCAGCCGAAATTAAGGGTACGTTCATACTTGAAGTTGTTTCGCATATTTCTACTTCTGTTAGAAAACTTATTTCTTCTTCCTCTTTTTCCACTGTGTTAACATTTCCTGCATTTCTTTTATCTTATTCTGGACAATCTGCACGTTTGTGACCTTGTTTGCCACATTTATAACACCGGAAATTAAAGGTTTGGTTATTCTGGCCTCCTCTAGTTTGCGACCCACTGAAATTATTTTTACCACGTCCTCTATAATTAGTACCTTTTTTTCCACTTACAAATGCCACTGTTTCATTAGTACTGTCGGGATTTGCTTTTCTGTTCTGTCGTGACTCTTCTTGCAATAGCTTGCTTTTCACAAAGGTAATATTCATAGTAGTCGGGGACTGACTGAATATTACATCAATCGCAGTTGTGACTGCCTGAAAGGATTCTGGCATCGCTGCAAGTAATTGTGAGATCATTTCATTAGTCTCCATCTTTCCTCCGCAACCTTTTAAGTCTTGTATCGTCTTTTCATAATCAGTGATGAAATCTGCCAAAGAACCATTTGTATATTTCATGTTTCTTAACTTCCTCTGCAATTCTACTTGTACAGAAATTCCGGCCTTTGTATATGTTTGCTTTAAAGTGTCAAAAATATCCTTAGCTGTCTTTTTCTCTTTTATTGTTTCCAAAACATTATCAGCTAACCATTGAACGATTATGTTTCGTGCTTTTACATCACGTTTTTTATATTCCGTTCCCTAACGTACTTCTTCATTTTCTTCAGTAAGAACGTCTAATACCTCATTTTGTTCTAATATCAGCTTCACTCTAAATTCCCAATTTGTAAAGTCTTTACCGTCAAAAGGTTTAAAATGAGTGAAATGAAATGCCGCCGCCATTTTGTCCATTAATCTATCTTATGGCTAATAAAGAACTTGTATATTACGTCTTTTACTATTCCGCCTTATCTTTCCCGAATTAATGGCTAATGACTGGGCCCATAACCTATTATTATTCAGCGGTTTTGGAATAAAATGATTCTAGGTCGTTTTAGTTATACCGAGACACTTTATTATATTAACTAAACTTCTAACATGATACTTCTTAAGATACTACAAAAACGACTTACTACACTATAAGTGTGAACTTAACTACAGATTTGCCAACTGCTACGTATCACAACATCGACCACTGAATTGGCAATGTATACGCAGTTTAACGGAAAGTACCAGTTTTACTGAGTTCAATAGGGGCCCCCATATTTTGAGGAAATCAGTCTAAGATACCTAAAAATCGATCTAAAAAGTGCTATTTCTAGGTTATGTTTCGCTAGTTTTTTGACATTTCTGCGAGGATTTTCAGTTGATATCCAGCCAGAATTACGAAATATCGAGCGGCAATTTTAAAAAACGTCGCTCAGGAATATAAAAACAATAATCATGTTTTAACATTATCTTTTAATAAAATTAATACATATATTTCAGTGACTAAAAAACATATCTTCTCTTGTGTTTTATTAAATTTACACAGTGAAATTTGATGTTAATGCATATAAATTTATTTTTAAAACAATTATTTACGTGTCATACACAAAAATTAAATGAGTAAATTAATATTAAGAAGAAAATTATGAATATTTAGATACTGTTTTGACTAAATTTGAAGATATTTTAAATATTAGATTTAACATCTTGTCAAACGTCTCTTAAATGTTATTAATTGCAATAAAAACTAAACTAATTCTTTAGATACCTACGTTCCTATTTTATATATGTATTTGCACTGAATTTAATAAAATACAAGAGGAAATATGTTTTTTACTTGCTGAAATCTATCTAATTGTATTAAAAAATAATACACAATGTAAATAATTATTTTTTTATTCCCGAACGACGTTTTAAAATCGCCGCTCGTTATTTCGTAATTCTGACTGGATATCAACTAAAAATCTTCGCAGAAATGTCAAAACACTAGCGAAACATAACCTAGAAATAGCACTTTTTAGATCATTTTTTAGTTATCTTAGATTGATCTCCGCAAAAAATGGGGGGCCGTTTTGAACTCAGTAAAACGTGTACTTTCCGTTAAACTACAGATAAAATACCAATTCAGTGGTCGACATACGGAAGTTTACCCTAAAATTCATTTCCAGTGTTTCTTAAAATCTCATAGCGGTTACCATAAACCACCATCTCTTGTGACTTCATAATTTCATAATTGTAAAATTTAAAATACGATTTAAGAGGCCCGACTACCGTTTGATAGTTGGCGATGTTGCCACAGTTAATTTTTTTCATAATATAATGTTTTTATAATTTATTTAAAACGTATTTTAAAATCGGGCTTGATACACACATGTGTAGACGTATTTTGAATGCTCATAGCAAGTTTCAGCAATTAAGTCTAAAAATTAATAGTGTAATCTCGATTCCCGTATCAAGGTAACGGCCTGTAACGGGAAAAGAGATTGTGAAGTTAATACCACATACTTAAATAGATATACCGCGCAAAAGAGACGTCCGACCCGTGGAAACACGGGCGCTGCCATTTTTACGTATATCCTGGAGTATAGACCACCCAACTTGCAACGGTTCTACATTGGTTGCATAAGTGTTGATTAAAATTCCTGATTTTGTCAAAAACCAATGATAATTTTTATTCTTAAAAACAAATCCAATGAAATGCTGGTATTTCATATTTATATTTATTTATCAGTAATAAAAGAATTTTTGAATTTCAGTAGTATTTGTTGGTGGTAAAATAACACAAGTTTGTTGATTTTTTTCTTACTGCATCCCCTTGCATCGTGTATTTTTTGCCAAATTATGTAAGCGGATTTTGCAATATCAGTTTACACATGAGGTTAGATTAAGGTAGGATTATTGATACATTATGCATGCATATTATACATACATTTACTTTTGAGTTTTAATTAAAAAGAATGGTGTTTACCCTGTAGGAAAACGCGTTTATTTTAATGGCCCACTATCGTAGTGGAACTTGAAATGCAGATGCATCATGGATATACAACTTGGAATCCTGTATTCAGCAATTCACACAGCAGTTTCTGGATAGAGAACGATCGTCACAATTTTGTGGACCGTAAAAATAATGTTATTAAGCAATTGCAAGAAAAAAATGGTATTTGTAACAAGAAGTCTTCTGGAAAATCGACAAAACTAACGCAGGCAACAATGGATTATATTGAGCATCGTATGACAGTTAGTCCAAAAAAATTGTTAAGAAAACTATCAGCTCAGACAGGTATTATGTATTTACTAAAATGTGATTTTTTATTGTATTCGTAATAATTTTAGAGCGTTCACTTGGAACTGTCCATAAAGCAGTTAAGAGAAAACTTTATTTTCATCCTTATAAAGTAAACGTTGTGCATCAATTATTACCATCTGATTATGCAAATCGAGTAAGATACTGGTTTAATTAAACTGGCATTTAACAATGATATTCTGGATTTAACATTTTACACTTGTCAGGTTGCATAAACTCATAAAATTTTCGAATTTTGGCAGCTGAGAATCCGCACAAATTTATCGAAACTAGTTTACATCCTCAAAAAATTGGGATTGCCAGTTCTCGACGACAAATAATAGGACCTACATTTTTTCAAGAAACTATTACAGCAGAAGCATACAGGAATATTTTAGAACATTTTTCGCACAACTTTATGATGATGAGCTAAACATTGGCTACTTCCTACAAGATAACGCACCAGCTCATACAGCAAGGCAAATCATTGCATACCTTCAAGAGTTTTATGATAATAGGATCATTAGTAAAGGCCTTTGGCCGCCAAGATCTCCCAATCTAACGCCACCTGATTTTTATTTGTTTGGTCGACTTAAAAATATTATTTGTAAGAACAGACTTCAAACCTGGAACAGCTTCAAGATGCAATTAGACATGAAATTGAACAAATTACGGTAGAAGAACTACAGCGAGTATTTGACAGTACAGTCTACGTATGCTTAGCAAACAATGGGCAACATTTTCAACATCTTATGTGATTGTTTATTATTTATAATTTAAAAAAAGGGTTCTAATTTAACTGTTAACTATTAAAAATTTTGAATATATTTAATTACATTATCAAATTTCGTTTTGATTGTATTATGTCACCTTTATGTTAGGGAATTATATGCCGTTTTGCCAACCGCGCAAAAGAGACGTCCGACCGGTGGCAACACGGCCGCTGCCATTTTCACGTATATCCTAGAGCACAGACTACCCAACTTGCAAGACTTACACATTGGTTGCAGAAGTGTTGACTCACTGAATTTGTCAGATTTTAAGCACGTGATAATAATATTCTACTTGTTTCCAGGGGCGCAACAACCACCGTGCAACCGGTGCCATGCATCAGGGCTCACACTCGCTGTTGTGCCCACCTTCGTCTTGTTTGTTATTGAGAGGAGAGAAGAGGACCTATTTATAAAATTTGTACCGGGTCCAATTCAAACAAAGATCCGCCACTGCTCGTTTCGAATTATGAAAATAGATTTCTAAAAAAATTTTTAAAGCATCCTCCTGATTTTGTCAACAACCAATCAATTTTTATTCTTAAAAAGAAATCCAATTAAATGCTGGAATTTCATATTTTATCAGTAATGAAAAAAGTAGTACATATTTATTGGTGCTAAAATAAAATAAGTTTGTTGAATTTTTTCCTAACTGCATCCCCTTGCATCATATATGTGTATTTTTTGCTAAATTATGCAAGCGAATTTTGCAATAGCAGTTGACACATAATTTCATTAAATTAAATGAATGGTCATCGTGATTTGTAAATATGGATCGGTTCAATTTAGGCAATAGGTTGCAGGAAACATTGGTTAATATTATTCTTAGTAAATAAACTGACGAAGGAAGTTTGTTATTATTCAATTTTATTATTTTCTTAATAAATCTTTCAGCTTCCAAACTAACTGTAATTAAGCTCCTAGATGGATGGAAGTAGGCACCTGAAATTGTAATCATTAACATTCATAAATTTAGAAATCAATTAACTTACCTAAGTTTCTTCGTCTAATTAATAAATAATTATTGTCTTGTGGATTATTACACATTAATAAATTTAAACAATCTACACAGTGAACAATGTTTTTTAACATTGTTCACTTACACTGACACACACACACACATATACCCTGATATGTATGTCAACATTGTCAGAGTATTCATCGATATCAATGAAGGTTTCCATATTATAATCAAAGTCATTGACTTGATTTAACAGCATATGCACGTCCAAATTATTGCGTCTACAGTCCTCTATATTGACTGAATCAAGTACCAAACTTTTGCTTGAGGTTACTGAACTTGATATAGACAGTACAGATGTAGAGTCTAACACTGTACAATTACCAGTACTACCAGAAATGTCAGTGTGTAATAAGAGCTTTCTGTAGGTTTTTGCAAACTGAATTGAAGACGGATTGTTATTCCATCCGTTTCGAGATCTAAAATATAAACAGAACTTTGAGTTTATGTATAAAGAAATTTTTAAAATAAGAATTTTCTAAAATATTACCTTATGTAACAAAAAAATAACTCAAGATGATCTTGACTTAATTTATATGTGAGCAAGTACTTCATTTTCTCGTTCTTTACAAAATCGTCATAAATTCCTAAGATAGATTTGATAGTTATTAAAAATCCCAAAAATGCAGTCTTCCTTTGTGTTTTATATTACAATATACCATGTTCATTTTTTAAATTCGTAAGGTAATTAACAGTGGACAACAAAAACGTCCTCCATTCTGACTCCCCTTTCGTGCTTAAAGGGCCTTACTACCTTTTGCCCATGGTAATCGGGAGTTCAGAATGTCAAACAGTTTATCAATTGATTTAAAAAAATGTACAGTTCCTGAACAATTTTGAAATTCAGGGTGTGCTAAATCTTGTTCTAAAAATAACAGAGCTTCTGCCACACTGTTACTCAACGTTTGGGCTGCCAACGAAACCTTTAGAAATAGACGAATAAATAAGAATTCCCATATATATATAGTCATATTTTATAATTACCTTCATTTTATGTTTTTCCCACTCTATATGTCGTATACTCAGTTTATTTGCAAGTAATAACGAACTCTCTTCTTGTTGTAGTTTATACATTCTTTGAATGTACTTCCAATTTATTTCTTTTCCTAAAGAATCGGTAAAAATACCCATTGCTGCCAGTGCATTGCGCATTAATTTGAGCATATGACAAGCATCAAAAACTGCATAAACTTTAGTCGATGTGGATGGGTGTGTAAAATACGTTTTTAAATTTGAAATAGCACTAAAATTGCAACCTAGTTCTCTGAACATTGAAAAATGTGCACAAGGACCATCACATGTGACAGAGGTAATTTCAACACCAACATTGTGTAAGCGGATCAATGCTTCATTGATAATATTTGCCTTCTCTGCTCCAGATAAGGATTTAATTAAAAAGTATGCAATGAGCAACTTCCATGAGCCATTAACACATACTACCATTAAAACAAAAGCTTCTTGAGCTGGCTCCACATTTTCGTTTTGTAAATCTATACCCAGATTCACATAGCCCCAAAAACATTTTCCATCAAAATCGATTTGCTTTTTAATTGACATCTCATCCATTAACAAACTGCCGATTATTTTCTGTCCTTTGCTGTGTGCTTCCTGAATTTTGACTTTTAATGTATCAAAACATAACTTGGAAAACCCAGGTTCACATTCAACTGTGCTGCTCCATTTCCTTATGACACTTGAATGTGGTAAAGCTAAATGAAATGTGCGTCTTACATATTCATACGCTTTGGCCGAATAAAAATGTAACGTTATAGCAAACTTTCTTAATTGTTCTGGATATGATTCTCGTGTTATTGATTTACATCTAATATTTTTTAGCATTCTAGAAATAAGTGTACCTGGAATATCTGCAAAGGTTCCTTGTATGTGGTTAGCTGCATCCGTTGACAATGCGCATTTTGATTGTAAATGTTTGCATAAATTTCGCAACGAATAAACATTTTTCTTTAATTTTTTCACTATCTCATGCGATCGATATAATTTTTTGCTTTGTCTTACATACTTTTGCCGTATATTTTCCGTTTTTTGAGCCATAGCTTTTGGGATGTCTGAAATAAATTAAGAATTTTTGTTATTGTCGATATAGGTACATATAATGTATATGTACTATTAGGTATTAAACAGCAAATAATGTCAGAACTTGCTATTCAAAAATCATTTTTACTTATAGTTCTATTTAATCAAAAATAAATATTCATTAGATTTGTTAATATGTATATTTGCATTACCATTTTATATTTATTTCATTAATATTGCTTTCCACTACAATATATACTTACACGTAAGTATGATCATGAAGTATTCGTTTTCTTTTGGGACTTGAAGTGGATGTACTACTTGTTGAAGATGCTTTATAAATGGCTCTCGACCTGACAACAAAAACCAGCTTTTCAAAATTAAAATTATAGCTTATCATATATAAGACAAAATTATTATATTTACATTTGCAATTTATGGTTAATATATTTACATTAGCACTTTATATTAATTGCCCTGATGTTGTTTTGTATTATATTACATACTTACATATAAGCACGACTATGAAATATTCGTTTTCGTTTGTTAATTGGACTAGTTTCAATATTAGATGAAGATGTTTTATGAAACGCTTTTCTTTTTGGTGGAGTAATATTTTGTGGTTCATCTCTAGTATCGCTTGTTGTTGGTTGTTGCTCTAATTCCATATTAGTAGATGTTAAACTACTTTCAACAAAAACTGGTACTTCAAAACATAGTTTTTGTGATGGAACCGCTGATTGTTTTGGACGACTTATCTGCAAATTCTCCACAAAGTCATTATTTGTAAAATGTTGTGAACAAATATAACGATATTTCAACCATCGAATATTTGTATTTTTTCCAAGTTCGGTCAACCATCTTTCAAACATTAGCTTGTCTTGTGGAAATCTAGAAAGTATGATAGTTTGTATATATTCTACCTATGTTATTGCCATAGCTTCTACAATTACTCACCTATGAAATGTTATATTAGAATTTGAAGATAAAAAGCTTCGAATGTTCTTGCAACTTTTCACAAAACAAGACATATTGTATATATACACCCATTAATACAGTCATATAAACTGCACAAATTATTGGGTTCTATAAAATACCGTTTGTATTATAACGTTACAAATTGAATTACAACAACAATTTTCATTATACATATATAACCTCAAACAAATGACAGAAATCATATACACAAAACGCTCTGCATTACGTATACTATGGCGATTAATGGGTTGCCTAAACAACAGGAAGTAAGTAAAAATGGCGCCGTTTTCTATCGCCTTTTATTCCGCACTCAGTACAGATGCGCAGTGGACCAAGAGTGGTATATTTATTTATAGGTATATGGTTAATACCGAATATTAATAGACAAAATTGTATATGTAGATGTAAAACATTTGTAGAAATACAGTATGAAGTCCAATTTTCAAATTATGTTGAAATAAAATCAAGCAAACGATTTATAGAATTATGTATGTATATATGACACCGCTGTAAAATAATCTCTCTTGAGAGGGTCGTCTACGGGATACGGGAATCGAGATTACACTATTAATTTTTAGATTTAATTACTGAAATTTGCTATGAACATCGAAAATACGTCTACACATGTGTGTATGAAGCCCGATTTTAAAATACGTTTTAAATAAATTATAAAAACATTATATTATGAAAAAATTTAACGGTGGCAACATCGCCAACTGTCAAACGGTAGTCGGGCCTCTTAAGTAGGTAATATGCTTATTCTCGATTATTTTCGTTGTATCATACAGCGTGTTATCACAATAACTGTCAAAGTTATATTATAAACATTTGATGAACCATCTCATTACAGTTTCTGGAAACTCCGGATTAAAATGTATTATGCAAAGTTTCAACTCCACAATAATATATAAATCTTTTAATGGTTTCCTTAATCCATAACAGGTGGGAATCACATTTCTATATGCACTACGCTAATATATTTCAGAAATTGTAACATTTTGGATTTGATTGTAAAATAAAATTCGTCGGCAATAATTCACTCATGATTTATAAAATATAAAAAATCATTGAACAGTTTTTTTGTTAAGATGCATAAAATACAGGAGCAATCTTAGATTAAATAATTCCCTATATGTTTTCTTTCTTTATTAATAACAAAATATTTTCCCCTGCGAATAATTAAAATTTGTCCTATCTAAGCATATGTGGCATATATAATTATGTCGTTTTGCTACTACAAATAGCCCATGTAGCATATAATATTTATTCAATATATTATGCATCTTGATTAAATCTTGTATCTTTGCTAAATATTTCCAACATATAGCACGTTATATATAAATATATATTTAGAAATATATGAATATATATATGTTTTAAATATAGTATTTCCTATTTATTTACAATATTGTGAAACATTTATAACATAAATATTATAAAATTATATATTTACGTATATATTTTTGCATCGATAATTCAAATATATCATATATATTAAATTGCAGATTCACATTTTATATTTTAAAATATTTATTACATAAATATTAAAGTACAATATATTTTTTTGTAGTACAAATTCATATCGTTAATTTTGTATTTAGTTTTGTAATGTGTAGGAAATATTTTGAACATTTTTTGTCAACTTAATAATTAATTACTTGTTGTAATTTTGATTTAGTTACTTATTTCTTCTGATTCTTCGATGAAAAAAAAGTGTCTACCGATCTTTGTTGCATAACATGTGAATTTATTTAATTTATTAACGCGCATTGCACGTTTTTTTCTGATTTCACAATTACTTGCAATGTAAAATATGTCTGATTTTCGCTTACATTTTCTCGGTTAAAAAAATAATACAAATGTGTGTTTGGTCATTTGCAACACAACTAGTTTTTAGGTAAGAACCGAAGACGAGATCTACCGCACTCTAATTTATGTAAATAACTACATTCTATATTTCCTACACCGGTAATAGGTAACAGTCAATGATCGCATGCGCGGCATGTGCATACGATATGAATGGAACTGCTTACAACACTTTTAACGCGTTTTGGCGTAATGGACCTGAAATGGTGTGATCTGAATCAAAAGCAGACATAATTACCTTTTAACGTGGTAATTGGTTATGGTATATGAAGTATTGTTAATACGTTGTGACTGTGTTATTTCATACGATAGATAGTGTTTGTGTTTGTAGAGTGCCCAGAAGTACTTTTTACTTGTTGGAAATAAATCCGAGATGTCGAAGGTATCGAATTGCAGTAACTCGAGGTATTGTAATAAATATCGTTTTATCAAGCAGTCTGGTGGAAAATTTATGCAACTGTTAGAACAAAATAATGTTGACGCGGATACTGATACTAATTTAATGATAGATAATAAGACTCAACATTAGGGGAGCAAATTACCTGATTCTGTATCACATATCACATTAACAGGTATTTTGATAACGTTATGTTGAAGTTACTAAAATTAATTGCGGCAAATTTAAATTTTGCTGATTTATCAAATATATTATCAGTAATATTTGTACTATATATGTCAGTAATGTTTATTACATATTGAATGTGACAGATTTATATATATATTATATATATTTTATTTTCATATTAGGTAAATATATAAGTGTAATATATTATTTATATTATTATACTTATATTTATGTAATATTAAAACAAATATTTGTTTAATAAATAAAAATCTGTCACTTTCAATATGTAATAAACATTGCTAAATAATATTTTATAAATATGTTATGCTACATGGGAGCGCCATAAGGGTTTCGTTTTATACTTATACACTGAACACCATTTCTTGTAAATAGTACAGAAATGATATAATATCTACTATAGATCCTAACTGAAGGTCACACAACGTAATCCCCTCTACATTGCTATTAAGGTTTAGGAAATTCCGTAACGGTGACGATTATGCTGCTGTCCACTGTATAGTATTCATAATACACACGAACCTTTAAGACTTGTATAAACTAGCGCAGCGTGAACCACTTGATAATTAATCAATTAATTAATAATTCATCAAAAAATCAAACCTTACGCCGGCTCATTTGATCCGATAAATGGGGGTAATGGGAGCAATAAAGTAATTGAGGCAGTAAGTTTTTAATTAAAAAAAAAATGTAGCTCAAATAATATAATTTTTTTTGATACAGAAATTTTCAACTTTTTAAATAAGTATGCATTTTTTGGGTAGAAAATATTCTGTATTTTTTTCTAATAAATTTAAGATGGTACTACTACATACTAAGTAAACACTCGTTAATATATACAAAACAAATATAGTATTACTCAATTTCCTCCACCTCAAAATCGAGCTGCTGCGTGTAATATCCAAGAACATTTTCATCAATGATTATTCTGCTACTTTCCAAATGTTGATAGAAATTTAACTAAGTATGCTGCTGATATCCGGTGAAACAGTTCTCTTATATTTATAAGTTCAACTTCAGTAATAGATTTTCCAGTTGGCCACAATGGTAGTAAATTTCTAAATACATCTATAATCTGAGAATCTGCGGGTCCTCCTCGATTAACTTTCTTCATGTTAACTACTAGAATAGGATTTTCAAGTTCCTGTTGTTGTGGAAAAAGCAGAAATGGTTGAGCTCTTTCCATCTTCATTAGCCGTATGTGCAGCGAATGAGCTTTTTCATTATTTACTATTGTTTTAGTATAGGTAGTATACTGGATTATTCAGATAATGGTCTATTAGAACTTTTTAATGTTCCCGAAGTCTAACAGTTCTGAAAACTTATGTATATTATACATATTTATATAATATGTATAATATATATATATATTCCCCTACGAAGTCCGGTCGGTACTCCTTTTGCATTATATATATATATGTATATACAATATATATAATTACCCAAAAGAAGACTCGGTGATTACCGATTTAGTGATAGTACAATTTCACCGTAAATTTATGTTACGGAATTCGGGTTATAGTAGGAAGTAATAAGACAATTTTTGCTGTTGACGTTTCGGGTTTATTTAATTAACCCTTCATCAGAACATTAGCAATTACATCTCATTTTTCTTGTGAATACCACAACATGAGTTGGCCAACATAGGACATACTTTTAGTGTTTGATATTTAAAATTAACATTCAGATTATAAGAACATTAGTGGAACTGATTAAACTTTGAATTCATTATTATTAATCAGACGAATACGCCACGTCCGCTTAATAATTCTATTACATTCGCCGTAAATAATGATAAGATTAAAAAATCATCATTTGTAAACGCTAAATTTGCCATTGCTTGCTATGAAACATGAACTTTTGAAGAAAAGTGTGAAACCATATCTAGTGCATACACAGACAACTTACTATTAAATTGTCACATCGTTGACAGTCACGGCCTACGCCTTATTAATGTTGAAATATCAAGTTTCGTTATTGTTAAGTAAAATAATAATATATCTCAAAACCGGTTAGATTTAGGTGTAGGGAATGCTAGTATCAATTAAATGAGAATGAAGGGTTATAATTGTTTGAAATTGTTGGAATTGAGTGGTATGTGGAAAACACCCTGTATAAAAAATTTATATTTCAATGGACAGGGCACTTTAGTGATGTCTTGCAATACGCCATGTCAAATTTTAAGTCAGGAGCCTGTTTGTTTGCAGCAATATCGTGATTTATTTGGGACTGTTTTTCTAGAAAAATTAAAAAAAATTGAAATATCTCAAAAACTATTAAGTTTTAGTTAGGACATGCTACATGAAATTTACTCAAAATTTGATAGAGAATTGAAAAATAAAATAAAAAATACCATGTTCTATTTAAAATAAGCGAGTTTGTATGTACTTCCGGTATACCGGAAGTGGATCATTCATGAAAATATTATATTTAAAATCAGCATTATCGATAGTGTAATCTTATAAAATTTCACATTTCTCTTATTACTAGATCCCCAAATACTTCTAATCAAAACTCTTCGCGCCACACCCTGTATATATTTTAGCTCCGCTAAGGGTCCCATATGCCCATGAGGGAGCTTTATCGCCCACTTTCGGAAGATTGAACTTCTTCGCAAACAACAAAATTTTCAAACACACTGTATAATGTTACTGAGAAAATCTGGAAACCTTATGTAACTATATAATATCAGCCGTGTATATGAAAAATTTTATTTGTTCCCACTTCTCCGATATACCGTAATATTAGTATACAGTTCTATAAATATCTCTCATTTTTTCTTTAATTGCGAATAACTCAGAAAGAATGATATTTATGTGTGGGGTATGATGTTTGAAATATATATGAAGTATTTCGTAAAAGCTTAATTTGTAATTGGACTTCTATCATACTATTTACAATATGCACGCATATGCCCATTTCCAGTCAACCGATAATGATGTGTTATAGTCTTCCGGGTGTTGTCGCGTAAGTTTGCACTTGACGTTTCGCTGACCATGCTACTTCTTCAGATGGTTTCTAAAGACTGATGATATTGTCTTCTACTTCTCGTTTCTTGTTTCTTCTTCGCTTCGCTGATTGAGATGCATAGGGTGTTGTGGTTAGAGCGATCTTCGTTAGTTAGTTATTCACCAGGTATTGCTTAGTCTGTACCCATCTTCTCGGTTGAAGTTACTTGGATTCTTCATAATTCCCTTGATTCACGTGTCAATCTCTAATAGTATTGCATAGTTTTGGCTAAGACTTTAATGTTATCATATTAATGCGATCCATCTTGAAATACTGTAGATCTTTCCGTGCATACACGTCGGGTATCCCGTCGGTATTTATTAATGCTGCACTGGATACTCGTTCCTGTCTATCTGATATAACTAGTACAGACTGAGCAATATCTGGCGAATAACTGTATAAGATCGTCGACATAACCACAACACCGTTACGGATGCAGCTCAAACGAACGAATCAGCGAAGCGAAGAAGAAACAAGGTATATAACGAAAAGCACAAAACAACATCAGTCTTTAGAAACCTTCTGAAGAAGCTACTAGCATGATCAGCGAAACGTCAAGTGCAAACTTATCTACGCGTCAACACTCGGAAGACTTCAACACAGAAAACGAGGGTCGCTGAACAACCGAAAATATTTATTTAAAAAATGTTCAGATGATTTCTGTTTCATTTCTATACTTCCAATAAGCCATTCTCACTAATCATCCTGTATACAAGGGTGGGCATAAGTCACCTGACAAAGTTGCACAAATTTAAAAATTGTAAGTAATTTTAAAAAACGATAACACAATATTAAAAAACGTTGGTTTTCTTTTATTATACCACAAAAATATTTCCAATAGGTTTTCAAAATGTGCACCGTTCATTTCGATACACTTTAAATAACGTTTTTCGATGGAATTAACAATACGGGCGAGCTTTCCGAGGTCTTCATTGATGATATATATCGAACTCGATTGTTATCCAATGTTTGAGATCTTCGACGTTTCCGAGTGGATGCGCGAAAACCCGGTTCTTCATCAGGCCCCAAATTGAAAAGTCCATCACTGTAAGGTCCGGAAATCTTGAAGGCCAAGCAATGAAGCCACCTCTACCGATCCATCCTGGGAAGTGCTCGTTGAGGAAAGCACGAACCTCCAAGCAGAAATGCTCCGGGGCGCCGTTCTGCTGCAAAATAATGTCCCATCCTCAGCCAAAGTGATGCGTAATTCTTGTAAAAGCTGTAAGTACCTTTCCGAATTGACGGACCTGTCGAAGAAATAGGGGCCAACAATCCCTCGATAATTCATTCCGGCCCAAACCGTAACTCCGGGAGAATTCAAGTCCTTTTTGAGGATCTCATGAGGATTAGCTAGCATTGGCCCAATAAACGCAGTTGTGCCTATTTACCCTGCTATTAACCTTTAATTGTGCCTCGTCACTTCACAAGATATTTCTCACGAAAAAAAGATCGGCTGCTTTCATAACTAGGTACCACTCGCAGAATTCGATGCGCGGCAGATGGTCATACTAACTGATGCATACCCTGTTTTTAAGGCTGCCAGGTGACGCCCGCCCCGTTATAACTCATTGTCCTTAAGTAGTGTAGGTAACAAGTGATATTTTTTCATTTAATGTGTATCTTCTTTCAGCTGATAGGTTACTTTCCTGATGACTGGCAACAGTACTAATCGTAATTCATTTGAAGTTTTGTATTAAATATATTCTACTGTTTGGGATACTTTTACATATTGCCAATTGCCCATGTTTATATAATTTTATAGAAATATTAGATTATATTACATTCGTTTCATTAATTTACCCATGTTTTTGTTTTGAATATAGTGAGGGCATATAGAGCAGACAGTTTACATTAATTATTTATTAAAAAATGAAAATAAAAAAATCTTCAAACAGCGAGAAATAGGGTGAAAATGAAAAGCACAAATACAATATTGTTACCGGCGGGTTCTTGCTGGCATTTTGCTTCAAATCTTTAAGTTATAAGTCGACTGCTTCTCCAATTGTATAAAGAGAACAAGAAATCACTACTGATTACTATATTAATTAAAACAAGTACAAAATATAATAACAAAACAGGAGCATGTCGTTAACCGTGGTGTTACATTACATTCTCTATATTATAACTAACTGTCATTCGTGTTCGTCGATTGCACGGGAATCTTGTATGTTACACTCTCCCCCTTTGCTTAACGAAACGTCCCGGGAGTTAAAGCAAGAAAATCTCGTTAAGAGCAACAAATGCATTTGGGCTTCACGGCGCGTCTTCGGCTACACTCACTTTTATTATTTTGCACAGGCTCGCGGTCACTTTGTGATACGCACTCGCGGTCACCTTGTGATACGCACTCGCGGTCACCCTCTGATACGCACTCGCGGTCACCCTCTGATACGCACTCGCGTTGCAGATTTAACAATTGTGGTGTAGGGACGGAGCTGGCGTTGTCATCTAGAGCTGGGATGTCTGCTTGGCCCTTGGTCCGTAGGGCAGGTCTTCCTCGTTTTCGTAGTGGACGAATGGGGCTTGCCTCTTCACCATCATTGCGGTATGGTGTTAAAGCTGACAGATGATATTTGCCTTAAGTCTCGTCGGGGTTGTTTAAGGATGATATTTCATAACTAGTTGAGGATATCATTTTCTTAATGAGATAAGCACCGTCTCTTTTGGGAGCAAACTTGGATGTGTATGAATCTTTGGCTTTGCTCAGGATGTGTGTGTTGACGAGGACTTTATCTCCTATTTGGAAGGGAATAGTGTTGCGGCGATGGAGATCAGTCTGCTGCTTAGCGCGGTCTTGTTGCCGTTCATGATTATCGCGGGCACTCTGTAGTGTGGCACTCACTGTTTTCAAATAAGGGGTTATCTGAGGGATGAAGTTGTCATTTTCGACTATTGCACGCATATCCCTATGAACGTCATCTGGTGAGCGAAGTTCTCGTGCAAAGGTAAGAAACGCTGCAGTGAAACCTGTGGCTTGAGAACGAACAGAATTCATTGAAAATCGTATAGCTGGTATTTTATCTTTCTAATGTGAGTGAGATTTTTAGTGAGAATAGCGAGTTGTGTTTTGAGGTCTCGATTTTTCCTCTCAACTGGGTTTGCTTCAGGATCGTATACTGGTATTAGGGATTGTTTAAATCCAAAACAATGAGCTACTTGTTGCATAATAGCGCTCACAAACTGCACACCGTTATCGGTGATTACCCTGCGTGGTACGCCATATCTTAGTATAACTTCATCTAGCAAGCATCGGACACAATTTTCAGCGGATGCTACATTTAGTGGAAATAGCTCAATCCACCTACTCGCGGTGTCTTCAATAATAAGAATCCACTTATAACCATCTGTAGTCTCTGGTAGTGGTCCAAATAAATCTATAGCTAGTACTTCAAATCGCTGGGATTGGACTGGAGTTTGCAACTGTCCAGCTGGTTTTAAGGTGGCCTTATATCGTTGACAATCATAACATTTAGCAATATACTCGGATATACTTCGACGCATTCCTGGCCAGTAATATCTTGTTGCTATTCTGTGATAAGTACGATCAACGCCACAGTGTCCTGCTAGAAGAGTATTATGATATTCCGAGATAACTCTCTGCACTTGATCTTTGGACACAACTTGCTGAGCTTTTTTCTCGTCCATTTCAGGAGAATATCGAAAAAGGATACCATTATTCATTATGTAGCCTCTTTCAGTCCATTTAATGAAATCTAAATTGTAAATGTCTGTAACATTTTCAAAAGAGTCTATAATCTTACGCAGGTCGGGATCGTTACGCTGTTCCTGACGGAGTGTGGCAGCTGTTTTCTTTGGCAAAGACTAAATCAATCTCTGTTGTTTCAATAGTTTGTCGCGATAGCATATCTGCTATTACATTAGTACGTCCTGGCGTATATTCGATACGCAAGTTATACGGTTGCAAACTTAAAGCCCATCCTAAACGACCAGATGGTGATTTTAAAGACATTAACCAGCATAAGGGCTGATGGTCACTTTTGACAACACAAATACTATCTTCAAGGTAGCCACGGAACTTCTTAGTTACGGCCCAAACAACAGCTAATGCTTCCGTTTCAGTACTACTGTAGTTTTGTTCAGCCGGCGTTAACAGTCGGCTTGCATATTCAATTGGTCTTTCGTAAGTATGCTCCCCCTGGAGTAAACAAGCTCCAAGCGCGTAAGAACTAGCATCAGTGCGCAAAATGGAGGGTGCATTGGGATCTGCTTGCCGAAGGATTGGACTTACGGAATGGAAGGCTTTCATTTGACTAGCTTCCCATATCCAGTGTGCTTTCTTCTTGGTTAAGGTTGTTAGGGGTTTAGCAATATCGGAAAAATTTGGTATGAATCGACGAAACCAGGAACATGTTTGCAGAAAAGACAGAAGTTGTTGTACATTCTTTGGATTCGGACGATTAACAATGGCAGAAATTTTACCAGGATCGGATTGAAGTCCATTAGTCTGAGTTTAAATTTATCGAGTCGGTCAAAAACTAATTGAAGATCACGACAATGATCGGTAAATGTAGACGATAGGACGATAATATCATCTAAGTAAACAAGTAAAGTGATTTCCTGGAGACCTGAACGAAATTTATCCATCAGTCGTTGAAATGTGGATGGAGCATTTCTTAAACGAAAAGGTAAACGTTTATAGCGAAAAGTACCGAGAGGATGTATGAAAGCGGTCTTATCCCTATCAGCTGGTTGCACTGAAACCTGATGATAGCCAGCTTTTAAGTCTAACGTACTCATGTACCTTGTTGTACGAGCACTGTGCAGCGTATCGTCGATACGTGGAAGGGGATACCGGTCGGCTTTGGTTACAGCGTTAAGCTTTCTGTAATCTATAGTTAATCTGATGCCACATGTCTTCTTCGGGACAAGCACAACTGGTGCGGCATATGGCGATTCGCATTCTTCTATCGTACTATCAGCAAGCAGTTTGTCGATTTCGCATTGTAATTACTCTTTCTTTTTTCTGACAATCTGTATGGCGGTACAGCAATGGGTTTATCATCGAGTAAAAGGAGTTGGGTCAAGGCTAGGATGAAAAGCTACAATGTTTTTCTCTAGGAGCATGTTTAACTCTTCCTTTTCTTCAGAATTAAAATTAGAACCTTCATCATCTCTAATCCTTATAGTTTCGACATCAATCATATTTAAATCGCACGATGTTGAATAATTATCTTCTACAAATCTATGTTGCAAATGTGGGGCATCACCAAAAAACCAACAATCATTTGGAATATCTATAACTATATTAGCAAGTTTTAGGAAATCAGCGCCAAGGAGTGTCCTACTTTGATCATGCTCGGGTATAGAAATCAAATCCAGAGTGTAATTTCTATTTTCTATGGTGATGTTTACATTAAAAGTCCATGTTCCAACCTTGGGAACGTTTCCGTCGGCAAGTAACATCCTCATGGTTTGAGTCAAATACGGTATTCCATCACTTAACAATAATTTTCGAAGTGTAGTGCCTGCAATACTTGATTGAGCACCAGAATCCAGACAAGTTAAACCATTATGACCTTCAATGTTGACAAAAGTTAGTGGTCGCATGGACGGTGTTGACTTGAGCGGTTGTTGGTATTTAAACGAACTACCTAGGAATTCGGTTAGCATAGTGGACGTTGACTGACAATTTTCGTTCGTCTTTGAACAACTGGAGGACGGAAAAAATTACACAGGTACTACGAATGTAACCAGGCATTTGGCATTTGGAAACCATAACAAGTAACTGGCTTTGATTCTTTTGTCTTGGATTCGTTGCAGATTTTCAGGGTACTTTCAGGTGATTCGTTGGATACCGTACGCGCGTGTGCAGCTAATTTACGGCACTCGTCTTTAACATGACCATAATTTTTACAATAGACGCACTGTATTTTAGGTTTTCTGTTACAATTTGTCGGAACTACGTTAGTAGGTGATTGTGCGATTGACGCGTTGGTTTTTCGCGAAGAAAGTTTATTTTCAAAAAATGTTTGTTCAACTTTTCTAGCTGCTTCAATCGGCTCTTTGAAACCAGTGATACTATCGCGCAAAACTTTTTCTTTAATGTTCGTACACAATAAACCGTATACCATATCGAGTTGTACATGTTCGCTAACTGCAGAGTCACCGGTTAAGCGAGATAAAAGAGCACGGGCTTTGCTAACAAAAATGTGTTTTTTCGGTACCTTGTTCGTTTGAAAAAAGCTCACGATAAATTTGATAAGGCGATTTTGCGTAACCGTACGCGTGACGTAAGGCGGTCGTAGCTTGATCAAAACTAATGATGGTTGACTTAACACCTTGCCACCATGTAGCAGCAGAATCGGTTAGTAACATCGAAAGTCCTTTTACCGCGTGAGTGTCCGAAATATTAAGACAGTCTTTGTAAACTGAGATAGCATCGATGAACGCATCTACGTCTGCATCTGCGTTGCCGTTAAAAAGAGATTTGCAATCGGAAAAGTTATTAGGAGGAGTACTTACATGTGTATCCGTTGCGGTTTGTACCTTTTGCATACTTGTTATGAGGCTCTGTAACATATCTGGTGTCATCAGAATTTGTTGAACTACGGGTTGTTCCGTTGAAGCGTCAGTGTTAGGCATCGTGGCGTTGTTGCTTATTTCTACAATTTTGCCAGACCGTAAAAACATTAATAGCGAAAGCTACCAAAAGAAAATTCTTCCTATCAGCTAATACACCAACTTCAATAAAGTTAACAAAGCAATGTCCACAACTATACATGAATCGTTCACAATATGCTGGTCACGAGTGTATTCAAATTTGAATGCGATGCGAAAATAACCGTCAAAATTCGTCGAAATGGTAACTAATTGAGTTACTACGGCTACACGAAAGTTACGCTGGGTATAGGTACTATACCAAAACTAAACAAGCTACGGTTCGAACTGTACTACAGTGTCTTACCGGGTTGATGATAACACGTAAGGTTAGAACACGTTGTTATAGTTAACACACAACACAAAATACTACAAAATGGCGAATTTGAACTGAATAGAACAGTGTCAATATTGTAGATAGTTGAGTTAGTCGTCTGTTTTTATAGTTTCTTTTCACTTTTGAGGGCACAAAACAGCAGAACAATACACTAAAGGAAAAAAATTCGAAGCGTCACGTTGGGCGTCAGTGTTGTCGGAGGGTTCTTGCTGGCATTTTGCTTCAAATCTTTAAGTTATAAGTCGACTACTTCTCCAATTGTGTAAAGAGAACAAGAAATCACTACTAACCGATTACTATATTAATTAAAACAAATACAAAATATAATAAGAAAACAGGAGCGTGTCGTTAACCGTGGCGTTACATTACATTCTCTATATTATAACTAACTGTCATTCGTGTTCGTCGATTGCGCGGGAATTTTGTATGTTACAATATTAAATATTTTTATTTTAGGAAAACAAATTAAAAATTAAGGCAACATACACAATACACATGCATACCACAATACGACTCTATTTAGGCATCAAGTTCAAAATTACAAGCATATCGTACAAGAAAAATTATAAATATAGTGTGGGATGACGTCACGGCGGTTTTGGTAGTCCTGGGTGCAACAGGTTGGAATATAAACAGAATTGAAAACGGCCAGACAGAAAAGATTAAACAAAATTTTTCAATCAAAATAAAAAAAAGTATAAAAGTTATTATAACGAACTAAAGACAACATAATCAAGCATAAAGTTAGTGGCTGAGTCCAAGGACATCACAAGAGAGATTAAAAGCACCCAGGAAGCAACTACACGAGATTGAAAATTTTACAAGCGGATCAAGCGGAGGAGAGAGAAGAAATTGGACTTTTACACACACACACACACACACACACTTTACACACATTTAAAGTTAAGGTACGAATGAGGGTGGGATAATATTTAATAACATTTTGTAGAATATTTATTATTATATTTATGAAAATCATTTCTGTCCCATTTAACAGAACAATATATTATTTTCAAAATCAGTGTAAAATGAGGTTTTACACGATGTCAGCAGACAAAACTAAAAGATAATACTACTGTTGTACTTATTATTCATATATTTGTATATTTATCACAGAGGTACGTACATTTTTAGAGTAAAATACAAAATATAAACCTTGAAAAGTCAAAAGGATTTGTAACTATCGATATAATCAGACCACTTCCAGCCCATTATAGCATCGCACCTGTTATATGTTCCATTATCTACATTTTTCATATATTCCAAAAGTAACTCCAAAATTTTCTGAGAACTCTTCTTTTCATTGGATGAGCTATAGCAAATCGCAGCTATATGAAGTGCAGTTCTACCAAACATATCCACACAATTATATTTTTCGACATCATCAGATAATAATTCTTCAACTTTTTGGACATTTATGTTGGCGACAGCTTTATGTAAATCTAAGTGATCGAAAGCTATATTCAATAAATGCAATTTTTCATCCAGTAATAATTGTAGATACACATCTTGAGCGAAACTGCGAGATATTCCTTGTTGATTAAATTTAATGAAACGAGTAACTAAAAATTCGACAAAAGTAGAATGGTAAAAAGTTGGATAGCCCTCATCATCAAACCGAGTAACAATTCCAAATTCAATATCATCGACCAATTCATCTTTTAGCATATCAATTAAATGTTGAGTTTTGTCTCTGCCTAGCACCACCTTCAAAGCCAATTTTTGAAAGAAAGATATTTTTTGTTGCACATCCGATTTTCTTATACGTTGACTATTCCCTGCTAAACAAGTTTTAATCTTTAAATTTATAACCTGTTCGTATAACATATATTTATTGTTCTCAAACCTCTCCTGGCTCTCAGAAATTAATTTCAGAAAATTTAAGTACAGGGGAATTGTAACGAACTCTTTTGGTATGTTCTCTAATTCTTCCTTATTTAATTTCCAGTTCATTAAATAATCATTATCGTTATCATTGCTTAGAGGTTCTATCGAAATTATTTCTAGGTCGAACTGCGTCGCCAAAAACTGACAAGCCATCAATCTCGAAGCTATTATAATTTGAACTTCCAAAGGATTAATAGATTCTATAAATTTTAATATCTGCCCCTTATAGCGTTCTAATATCTCATCGAACGAGTCTAAAATTACTATTACCCTCCGCCTTTTACAAAAATTGCATACCAACTGATTGAAGTTCTTGACCTTCGTTTTGTGAAACTCCTTAAACAGAAATTCAATTGGTTTCTTCAAAATATCTTCGCTCTTATGCAGACAAGTTTCAAAGTTTACCAAATCATAAAAAAGAATATAATTGTTTGAGTCACACTCATTACATAGTGATTTAAGTAAACTTGACTTTCCCATACCTGGCTCACCAGTGATAACAGTAATTCCTTGTGTTTTATTTTTAATTTCTTCGAAAAATTCATTTTGTCGATATCTTTTGTGCAACATACGTGAAGTAAAATGTTCATAACTGCTATATTTTATCAAATTTCTAGGGATATAACTGTTATCTTCTACAAATATACGATGCCCGATTACTAGGACCGGATTGCACAAACTGTAGACAGGATCTCCGTATTGATCGATAAAGTACTGTTGAAACTGATTCTCGCGATCACATTTAAGTACCTGGAAATTTTTATCAGTTTTCCTTAAATGACAGAATGCATAATCTTTATATTGAAAATCTGTTTGGATTTCATTAGCGCAACTTTGAGCTTTACTCGGATGGCAATATATCTTAATATTGTCTCCTAGTTTATAAAGTTTGCCAGATTCGGTACTGTTTTCAATAAAATCTTTGGACAACGAATTATCCTCAATTAGAAATATTGAATATCTGTTATAATTTAAACAACTTTCCTTTAAATAGACAGTTCTCTTCTTTAGCGTATCAACTATGTCTGTGCAGGTGACCGCTTCCATCAGTTTTTTATCGTTGGCTATGAGATTTCCCAAAGCAATTGGCTTGCGACCTTGCAAAGATATAATTATGTTTTGAAGCAGATTGTCTCGTAGTCTCAAATTTTTGATGCTACTGAGATGATGATGGCTGAGTATTTTTAAATCAGTGTCATATATTTCTTGCAATCGTCGTAAATCATCAACTACAATATAACGTCTTTTCAAATGTCTATATTTTACAACATCTTTAAGATTAGTCCTTAAAATCAGTGGCAAATCTCCGCATTTCCATAATTCAATCAGAAGAGATCTGAAATTATTTGGTTTTGAAATCCAATACCTACAAGGTTTAGTTTTAGAGCGCTCCTGAAAGTTATCCAATATCTTCTTACTTATACGTTCACTGCTACTTACAAAGGCACTCCAGTTAATATCATCGTTGAATAAGGAATTTAAACTTTGTGTCCAACAACTGAGCAAACAACTCTCAATATCTTTACAGTTATTGTCCACAATCGTGATTTCTTGCTCCAAGACGATTTTATTCCAAATAGCAACTTGTTTTCCATCCACAAGTTGTGTAAACTGAGTAAGAGGTATAACAGAATTGCAAATACGAATTTTTTGTAGTTCGATTTCAAAAATATGTTTACTTAGTCCTTGTGCAAACAGGAAATCATCGTTGAAATAGTCTTTTATATAAGTAATTACATCATTTGCATTAAGTACATCGCAAATATCTTGTATTTCACTTAATATTCTATCACAGTTTAGTTGATTTAAGCAGAGATGACATGCTTTTAAAAATGTATCATATTCTGTACCTTGCAGGTCTTTACAAGAAAATTTATAATATTCTTTGTTGAAGGGAAACAGTGTTTGTGTGATTGTGTCAACTTTGGAATCGGGACACACACTTAACTGGAATGTGTTAGATGTAGTATACAGGTTAACAGGCGTCTTCAAATACTTATTAGAAAATATTCCAAACCGTATTTTGTCATCTGAAATTCCTTGACGACATGCCAAAGTGGGATCTTTTAGAATTTGATGGTAACTATTGACGTAATCCGATATGAAAGACTCTTTAGGAGTATCACTGACGTTTAATTTCTTTGAGTCTTTAAACTTCACTTGTAAAAGACATAAAAAGCACTCATCTGGACTTTTGAGTTGAACTCTTGCAATGATATCATCAAATTTACCAGCAGACGATTCACTTGAATAAATTATATAATCCTTAACATTGGGATGAGATGCAAGTTTAGCCGCAAGTAGACTGGTTACGGTGTACTGGTAGAACATGCCTAGTTCTGACTGTGCTCCTGATGTACGTTTTAGTGCCTTTTTGGGTATGTTCAAAGATCCATCTGAAAAGTGAAATGCATATAATTGCATATATAAATTAGTTTAGATGATTTTTGATATTAAGGCAAAACAAACCTGGGTGCCTCTAAATATATTGATCAATTGCTATAGTATGTGAATTTGAACTCTACTAGTTGGTAGAAGTTATAAACTATTTCCGATAAACAAGCATATATGTAAAGTTGGTGTTGGCCGTATAACTGATCTAATATTGGCAAGTTTGCAATTTTCATCAATTGTGTGCTTAATGTGTTTTCCTATTGATCAAATTCGTTCACATATTCGCCTAAAATATCCCACAAAATTTCTATACCGCGGCTGCAATTTCAATACAAGTCTTGCATCTAGAGTAGTCGCATTGTTGACTCATATTTTTATATTCTTTCACTAGCAATAAAGACATGCGTAGATATTTTACGTAATATCTTGAGAGAAATTTTGGACTATTTAAATTTACTAGAAACACAGTAATTGTTGTAATTGTTTTTCCATCAAGACTATGTTAACAGAAGTTAATCGTAAATGATCGGAAAATACTGGATCCGTTATGACAAACATTATATTCTTATAACCTTAAGGATTGTATTTGTAAGAGCAAATCTAGTAAATGACTAGTTATGATATTGTGTATAATTAGAAATCCACTACAAGATGTCAACCAGAAAATAAGTTACAAGTTCTCATCGTATATTTTAAACACACAGAAATACACAACATAATTTTTGATATACAGTAGCTACACTACTACCAGATGCATGCCACTTAAGTAAGCTAGATTCACATCAATCTAGTAATAGAACTAATGTTTGTAAATATGGTCGCTACTATCCGGACGATAAAGGTAGCGTTTTCTTACAATCGACATATATGTGTTATACTAATACTAATTCACACAAAAATGTAACTGGACGCATTTGTCTTAAGTTGCAACCAAATGCGAAACGCAAGTACTTAGTACAGAGCTTTCATGCAAATCACTCACACTTAACCGTGCACCAGGGAAATTACTATAGTTCCACATTTCTACATTTCTAAACATAATAAAAAAGCTGACGTATTATTTTATAGATGTCCCAACTATTAGAAAAATAATAATGGCAAATGCCTGTAATATAAACGAATAAATATGAATGACAATTTTGTAGTACCACATAAATATAATACATAACATACTGCCTTCCCATTCCTAAGCTTCTTCAACAGTTTGTCTTTAACAAAATATAAATAACAGCAAAATGTATCTATGAGTTTGTAAATATGCCGGGCAGTTAATCGCTAACCAGTGACGAAAATCAGAAGTTCATTATATTAAAGAGCACACCATATTTAATAAAATAACTTCATCTTCATGTGGTCAACAACTTTATGACTTTAGCCATAAAAACTATTCGAAGATGCAAGCGAAAATTATAGTTAACTTAAAGAGACATCTTGCATGCCTATTCCTCAGATATCGTTGTCATCAAGGCTACATCCTTAACTTCCTCTGAAAGTCTTTCCAGCATAGCTAACATCTTGCATTCTAAGCTTACACATGGCAGCGAAGATGCTTATGATACATTTATTCGTATATCGTTTCGTTCTCCTGATATGTAAGTCACATATAAAGCATTCGGGATGTTGGCTTAACCGCCCGGACTGACAGCAAACAATCTTACACAAAATCTGCATTTAAAGTTTATAGTCGAGCTGAGGGTATGTATGGCTAAATAGATCAGTCATTGTTGATTAACCCTCGAAGCACCTGGTGTACCCACAGTATTATTACTATTATTGTTATCCCTGCTAATGTGGTCCCCTTCCATGTCTGGCCGGCCCCAGTGCCGCTACCGTATGCGGAAACGGTACAGCCAGTGACGCCAGCTGTCCGCTGACCCCCACCCTTCCTCTTCCCTTTCCTTTCTGTTCCCAGGTGTAGATCGGCAAGCGTTGCGGCGACTCCGGGAGTGTCTACGAACCGACTGGTCTTCTCATCCGGCTGGGGAGTAGGCTGATGTGAGCTTGCTCTGCCGACGAGGATCCGCGACGCATTGTGAGGAACCAGCCACTTCGGGCCCTGATCAGGTAGTGTATGGTGGATGCAAGATGTCGGAATCTGCATTGCCCCGGGCGAGTTCCAGTCCGTCCGTGTATTCCGGGATTGGTGAAGCGAAGGTCAGGCCTCAGGGAACTGGGGTAGGATTCGAGGATCCGAGGGTATACCCGCTCCTGATTTTTTCGGCCCGCCCCTCCATACACGAAGCGCTGGCGAACTACTCATCATGGCTACTTTATTAAACCAGAGAACACCGAAGAAAAACGTCGAAGAGAGTCCCACCGGTACATTCAGAACACCAACGGCGCAGCACGTTAGGTCGCCAGTCACAATAGATCTGACGACATTCAACATTGTGCAACCAGGAGACAACAGTGATGACACCGCACTGATTTCCGAATTTCGGCGCCGAGAAGAAGAGCAACTGCAGAAATGCATTAGTGTCATTAAGACGATGAAAACAGCGATTGGCAGGCAGAAGAACGTCTCCATGGATGTTAAGAACGGCTTGAAGGAGCTAGAAGAAGCAGTGGATATGATCTCCCACTGCAGGAACAGATGGAAGAAAGCCGAAGTACAAGCACGCGAGCGCGTGCAAGAGGCTCCAGCACCTACAACGCTACAAGCTACTTTTGCTACGGCCAACAAAATCGTAGAAAAGAAGAAAACGCATCCTACCGAGAACGTATGGATGAAGGATCGGGCTGGCAGAAGAAAACAAGCCCAAGAAGAAAAGAAGGCGGCTGCAAAAGCTGACAGCAAACAGCAGCAGAAGACAGTTAGCGGTCAGAGCAAGGACGACGGTACCGACAGAAAAAGCAGAAGAAGAACAAACACAAGAATCGAAACACGAAGCCTCGACTAGATGCGCTTCTTGTAAAACCCGCACAAGGAAAGTCGTACGCCGAAGTACTGCGAGAACTACGCAGCAACGCGAAACCGGAAGAGACGGGTACCGAGATTAAAGCGGTCCGGAAAACACGTGCGGGAGATATGCTGCTGGAACTAGGACCCAGCACCAAGGATACTGCAGGTTTCAGCAGCGCGCTGAAGAAGATCCTGGGTGAGAAGGCTAACATTAGCACTCTAGAGCCCAAAGAGTCTTTGGAATTCAGAGATCTAGACTGCTTGACGACAACGGAGGAAGTCTGCGCAGCAGTCAAAGTTAGGAGTCAGTGACGCCGACGTGAAGATTAACCTCACCAACGCGAACAGCAGAGGGCTGAGAATGGCTATCGTCCAACTGAGCCAGCGTCAAGCCCTGAAGCTGCTGGAAGCACCGAGAATAAAGATCGGATGTATAAACAGCAGAATAAGACGCAGGGTAGAAGTCGTCAGGTGCTTCCGCTGCTTCGGCTACGGACATCGACAGGTTACTTGTACCGGACCAGACAGAAGAACCCAAGGCCTTTGTATCAACTGCGGAGAAAAAGGCCACCAACGGAAGGATTGCAGAAACAACGCAAAATGCTTCCTTTGCACGGGAGACACCGCGACACGCAGCCACGTCCCTGGATCCGGCGCATGTCCCTCCTTCAGAAGGGCATTAGATCAGGCAAAGAAGACTCAATGACCAGAATCCTACAAGGCAACAGGCACCGAAGCAGAACAGCAGACGACCTCCTCATCCAACTACAACTGGACACCGGAGTAGATCTGCTGCTTATCAGTGAGCAATACCGGGATAAGGAATGCACCGGGTGGTACAGGGACACACTCGGTACTGCAGCTATATGGATCCCGGACACGAACAGCGTCATCGTCGACAACCACGGAGCCCGAAACGGATACGTGTGGGTAAAGAGCGGCACCATCACCTATGTGAGCTGCTATCTCACACCCAACGAGCCGATAGCGGACTTTCAGGGCAAGCTCGACAACCTGGAAGACGACCTTCGAGAAATGGCAGGGTCCATTATTCTAGGAGGAGACGTCAACGCCAAAGCCGTGGAATGGGGTATGGAATACACCGATTCGCGAGGGAGGCGTATATTGGACATGGCGGCCAGACTCGGACTCAGCGTGGTAAATGTCGGAGACACCACCACGTTCAGAAGACCAAGCTACGGAGAGACGATACCGGACATCACATTGGCCTCGGAGGACATTGTGCGGGACATCGTGGACTGGCGAGTCATGGAGGACTACACCGGTAGTGACCACCATTACATAAGCTACAACGTGACGAGACAGCAGCCGATCAGGCGAAATCCTGCTCCGCCCGGTCCTCGATGGAACGTAGCGAAGCTGGATGAAGACGCACTGGCTCATGCAATCGCTCGAGGAAAGGATGCCGTCATGGAATGTACCGGTCCGGCGGAGACAATTGCGGACGCGACCATGGCCCTCATACGGCGCGCCTGCGACGCCTCTATGCCGCGGAGAAGAAAACACAATAGAAGATCTGCGTATTGGTGGAACGACGAGATTGCAACCCTCCGGAAACGATGCTTACAGCTGAGGCGGAGAATAACCAGAGTGAGACGACGAGATCCGAACGCGGCAGAACTAGAGTCCGAGGACTTTAGGAACGCCAAGAGAGATCTCAAGAACGCCATCTACAGGAGCAAGAAACGTAAGTGGGAGGAGCTGCGGCAGGACGTTGACAACGACCCATGGGGCCGTGGGTACAAGATCGTCATGCAGAAGCTTACGACGAAGACGGCGAATCCAGTCCTCGAACGAGATCGTATGCGGAACATCGTTGACACGTTGTTCCCTACCCATCCGGAGAGAACTGCGGAAATGGAGGACGAGCTATTGAACGACATCCCGCTTTTTAGCGGAGATGAACTGTCAAGAGCGGCGAACTCCCTACAAAACCGGAAGGCACCTGGACCCGACGGAATTCCGACGGAAGCTCTCAAGATTGTGGCGCGCGTCTGCCCAGATCTGCTGCTGAACATGTACAACCGCTGTTTAACAGAAGGAGCGTTCTGCAAGAGATGGAAGGTACAGCGACTAGTGCTGATAAGCAAAGGCAAGGGCGATCCGAGCACGGCATCGGCATACAGACCGCTATGTATGCTGGACACGGCTGGAAAGCTACTAGAAAGACTGCTCAAAACGCGGCTGGAGAGCAGCATAGACGACGCCGGAGGCCTGTCCGAGAGACAGCATGGCTTCAGGAAGGGACACTCCACCGTCGGCGCCGTAGCGCAGGTAGTGGAAACCTTCGAAGCAGCTCAACGGGAAAATCATTACTCGAGACCCCTGGTGATGCTCGTCACATTGGACGTAAGAAACGCCTTCAACTCGGCGAGATGGGACGTCATGTTGGACGCCTTGCAGAACACGTTCGACACACCATCGTATTTACTTAGGATGATACGCAGCTACCTTAGCGACAGGAGGCTGGTCTACGACACTGCGGGCGGGCCGTGCACGAAGAAGATAACAGCGGGAGCGGCGCAGGGCTCCATACTTGGCCCCGACTTATGGAATGTGTCCTACGACGGGATCCTCCGAATGGAGCTGCCGCAAGATGCGTATCTGATAGGATACGCAGACGACGTAGCGGCAGTCATCCTAGCGCGTGACGAGGCGGATGCCCAGAGAAGGCTCAACCAGGTAATGAGAAGAGTCACCACATGGATGGACGAACACGGCCTGACCCTGGCAACGGAGAAGACCGAGGTCGTTCTACTTACCAGGAGAAGAATACCTAGGGAGATCGAGATGACGGTGGATACGGAAGTCATAACCACTACAACTTCCGTGAAGTACCTCGGACTGCGGCTCGACAGCAAGATGACCTTCTGGCAACAGATTCAGTCATCGAGCGATAAGGCCGCTAAGGTGACGACGACGCTGAGCCGACTAATGGCCAACGTAGGAGGACCGACGGCGAGTAAACGCCGGCTGTTAATGACTGTCACCCATTCCATACTGTTGTATGGAAGCGAGATCTGGGCTGACACCTTACGGCAGGACAAGTACAGAAAGCGGATGGCTTCAGTACAGCGACGGGGAGCACTCAGGATCGCCAGCGCATACCGTACGGTTTCCGAACCGGCGGTGCTCGTGATCGCAGGAGTAACCCCGATAGACTTACTGGCTCAAGAAAAGAAGAGAGTCTACGAGACACGACGAGACGTCGGTGCACGACAAGCAAGAGCGGACGCTAAAGCGCTTACACGACAATGTTGGCAAGAGCGCTGGCAGAACGACACGAGAGGACGGTGGACGGCCAGACTCATCCGCAACCTAACGGAGTGGATAGACCGAGACCACGGCGAGGTAAATTACTACCTCACTCAGTTTTTTAGCGGACACGGGTATTTCAACGCATACCTGGCTCGAATGGGTATAGCAGAGAACGCGACATGCCAGTATCACGACTCTGCGGAAGATGATGCTCACCACACCTTCGAATGCGAGAGGTGGAGTGACTACAGAGACGCTCTACAAGACGAAGTAGGACCTCTAACGCCGGATAACGTCGTGCAAACGATGCTGTCCGGACACGACCACTGGCAGAAGATCGCCACGTTCGTCGAGAAGGTGCTGAAAGAGAAGAAGAGAGAGACCCAAGCAATGGAGGCAGCCGACCGAGAGACAGTGAACAATACCGGGATAAGGAGTGCACCGGGTGGTACAGGGACACACTCGGCACTGCAGCTGTATGGATTGCGGACACGAACAGCGTCATCGTCGACAACCACGGAGCCCGAAACGGATACGTATGGGTAAAGTACGGCACCATCACCTACGCGAGCTCCTATCCCACACCCAACGAGCCGATAGCAGAATTTCAGGGCAAGCTCGACAACTTAGAAGACGATTTTCGAGAAATGACAAGTCCATTATTTTAGTTGGAGACGTGAATGCCCAAATCTCCAAATACATTTCGATAGTCTTATCTCAATAACGGAAATTAACGGTCGTTGCTGGATTAATTTTCTACAGGTCCGGTCAAAAATCGTGGTATACAGGGTTACCGTAAAGTTGTTAATTTTAATTACCACCTACTTTATCTTCTTGAAAATGCCCCTAACTGGCAGGTTTTCTTCTTTTGTGTGTAGAATTTAATAGTGTAATTTTGTTACAATATCTATGGGTATTTGTGTACAAATTAAATGATATAAAATTAATTAAATACCTTAAAACCTATGATTGAAAAATACCTTAAAACCTATGATTGAAAATATTGTGGTGACTTTAACATCTTTCTGTCCTTGTCGTTGGTTGGACTTATAATAAGGTATCTGCTGACCAACACCCCCCTTCTACGTCAGACGGCTACTGAGCCAAAATATGACATCGACTCGTACATATGCGAAGACGTCAACGATACCAACTTTAAGAATTTAACATTCTCTATCATTGGGATGGTGTTGAATTAAGATAAAATGAATGAATAAAAAAAAAAATTCGAATGTGTGCAATCGTGTTACTGTTACGTACTTTTATAAAATTGAATTAAATTGAATAAAAAAATACACAGATCAGATAGCTGATTGTAATTTCATAACTATAAAATCAATTTAGTGCTTTTTATGGTTTTGAAAAATGGAGTAAAACCCGAGAATAGCTGAATAATAACATTACAATATCTTTCAGATTCATCCAGATTCACTGTTCACAAGTCTACTGGAGAATTCGAGAAATTATCAAATAGCACATAAGGAGAAACTGCTAGTCTTCTTTTTATGTCTCCGGGCAACTTCTAAGGTCCATTGAAGCAGAAGTAGGAATCTACTTTCCTAGAGTAGGAAGAATCTGAAGCATGTTATTGGGGTAATAGGCAGACACTGCGATCTGAAAAAAGCACTCCTGATGTCAGGAAGATGATAAAGCACTTCTTCACGTACTACGCTATTGCGAGGCATTCGATTGCATTAGGAAACAAAAACTCTTGAGTTTGACAAATTGACGCTTGCAAAGGCAAAGAGATCCAGAGGGACTGCGATTCTTGAGACAGAACTCTTTGAGAAGACGTAAAGTAATACAAAACGCATAAGGCCCCAGTGCTGGTGCCTTCAGTGACCATACTATAGACTATAATAACACTAGCGGAAAATTTTTAACTTTTTTGAATAACTGTTGTAAAAATGTGTGTAGTTCTAGAGTTATAATCATACATCATGATAGATAAACAATAATTGTATTTGCAAATTTTGTTTAAACAGAAGTTATAAAAAAAGGTAAGTACAAAAATCTTGATATAACAATTACTATAATGTTTAATTAGTATCAAGAATGCAAAAATACTTAACTGTACACAAAGGAAAATTACTGACATATGAAAATTTTGGCATAAATAGAGTTATTTTTTCCTTTTATATTGTCTGCTGCTTTCTCTAATGAGAAATAAGCAATAATCTCGAAACCTTTCCCTCTGTTCAACAGTCATCTTACCTAAATTAGCAGGAAAGAAATCCAAATGTGACCGCGAAAAATGAATTTTGAGCAACATTCGGCATCCTTAATTTTTATGGTTTTTTAGCGAATTAGCTACGATAACTTAGTAGTTTTCGCTCTTTTGATTCCCCAGAAACTGTTTATAAACATTTTTTTAAATAAGTGCATGCTACCAGCTCTAAGCCATTCACAGCTTTGGAAATTTATCCCTTAAGTATTTGAAACAGATGCCTTCTTTTTCAGGTGCTCTCACTAGCTATTTAATCACACCTAATTTAATGTGTCGAATCACCATATTGGAATCCACTGGCAGCTCAAATTTTATATTAAACGAACAGGAACAATGTTGACCCGTAGGTGCCATTTTTTTATTTGGTAATATTGCTGAACTGCTTGGCTATCTCATAAAGACAAAAAAACTCTTGGTAAACTTTTCTTGCCGTCCAAGTAATAAAGAAATAACCTTAAGGTCACCACAGATTTGCCAAAGATAATTTGAATGTTGATATGCAATATAGTTGACATACTGTTATACGTTTCTTTTGTGTTTGTAGAGTGAGCTAATGGAATTAATTTTTTCGTGTTGTCACTATAAAACGAAGCTTTTTTGAGACTTGCTTTTCACGAGTCGATAAATAATCGCCATTCTGCAGGGTTATATTCAATACTCATTTCATACAAAAGTCAGATCGCTTAAAACTAACACATGCAAAACATATATCTTCCTCCTTCGTGAAATTTGCAAAAGAATTTGAATGTCTTGAAGTTGGAAGCTCACAATCAGTTCTTTTCAATGGTTCACTTCAGTTTTACAAGACAGAAATAACAGTCCGTGACGTTATTTGTTGGTACACGCCAAGTCATCGCGCTTTGTGAATAGTACTTCAGAAGAATTCTTCTTGCTATTCTACTGAGTTAATTTGACATAACACGAAATACAGCATGTATATGTATATGGTACCCATGTTTGGTTTTGATTTGTAATTGTGAAATCAAAAAGTTGTTCATAACATCTTTGAAGTAAATCACTTAAAGGGCACTCTTTCACGATTTTGTAATCTAAATACAATACTCACCAATATTATGATTAGCTTGTTCTGATAATATAATTGTAAAATAAATAAATTCTGATTTGAAGTTATTAGTAACTAAGAGATACAGTAAACTGTTATTCGCCACTAAACGTCTTCAATGTGTAAGAAGTTTTAAGACCACCTTTAGTGAAGCAGTATAAATAAGCAAAGTTGAAGCTATACACATTTCGTAAGTTTTAAGTGGGATTCTTATATTTTCTGTAATAATCCAGCGCTTACCTTTCTTTAAAGAAATACAGAGTTCATCGACAAGTCAACTGATTAATCGCATATTGTCACATAAAATATAAGTTTTGGCTACTGGTTTGCACGTGTAGTTGATACGTATAAGGTAATGACAGGGCGTAGTAGAATTTTTTTACTTATTAGCATTATAATTCTAAGTGCGCAATTTCTATATTTAAAAATTATTCCAAATTTGACCTACTCATACCTTGTTCGTGATTTAATTCCAATGTTGGTCTTCGCTTGTGTTCGTTCCTCTGTGCAGCATCTGAGAACAGAAACTTGCAGCACTAAACCAATAAAAACCAATATTATAAAATATAGTTCATAACAAGAGTTACGGTACTATCGTAGATATGTGAAAGCAACGCTAACAATAGTATTAATAAACCAATACAAAATAGTTACAAATCTATTCAAATAAAGCAATAGTTAAGATCCACACATATGGATGGAATACTTTTGTTCAACAATTTGATATAAGACTGACTTGTTTTAAATAACTAACAGTCAACATAAACAAAATACCCGAAATTAATTTAAAAGCAATATTTAGTGTATTATCTTTCAATGACAAGTGTATTTCCACTTTTAGGTCAAATGAACCAGCAATGAATTCAATACCAATTTATTCCTGAACATAAATTATTATGTTTATATTGTAAACGAAAACAATAATTTATGTTCTGGAAGAGTGGAAATACATCAAGATAAGTACTTACAGATCATAATACAGATATATAAAAAGTTTATGCTCACCTTCTAATAACTTAATAAAATCTTCACTTTCTTGGGCTTCAACAATGGACAGAGGTGTTTCACCATTATGATCTTCAATATGCACGTCTGCTAGGTTCTCCAGTAATAACTTTACTATATCTAAATTCAAGGTCTCTACGGCAATATGTAACGGCGTCCTTCCGTCTTTGTTTTGATGATTTACATTTGCCATGTGCTCTAGTAGTAACTTGATTATCAATATGTTTTCTGTTTCTGTAGCGATATAAAGAGGTGTCTTACCATCTTTACCGGGGAGATCAACATCTATTGTATTTCCATTTTGTAAGAGTATATGTAAGATATCTAAATTATTTACGCTCACTGCAACACAAAGGGGAGTATCACAGTTTGCATGATTATTGCGTCTGTTAACATCCGCATTATTCGCTAGCAGTAGCTGCATTAAACGCATATCTTTCTTCACAGTACTCGTAAGATCATGTTCCACATGCGTAGAGGGAGCTGTTAAAGCTAATCGTGCCATCGTGTAGTCTAAAGGTGTGTACCCATATTCATCTACTATATTTACATGCATACTCTTTTCAATAAAGTGCTGTGCTACTGTTGAATTACCATATACGCAAGAGATATGTAACATGCTTAATTCGCCTTCTACCTTGAAATCCGAGTCCGAGTTCGCATGAAAATCAGCATAGACATAGTCAGTCCAATTCCAGTTCATTATATTGTCGCGGTTATCCATACCGTATTGGTTTTGCTGCATTGACTCAATAATTATTTCTAAAATTTTCAGAGACCTTTCTGACCCATCTGAACACTGACAGCAGAGTGCTGCTATATGAAGAGCAGTTCTGCCAAGTTTATCGGTAAGTTTCAAAGAACTGCGACTTCTATCGCATATTTCTTGAACTTTTAACACATGTTCTTCAATAATAGCTTTGTGCAACTCTAGATGATCCGCAAGAATATGTAACACACCCAGCTTTCTGTTCTTCATCATTTGTTTATAAACGTCTTTAGCAACATTTCTTGATGTTTCTACCTCTAGAGAGTTCAGAGTCCATTCAGCACATAAAAATTCAACAAAAACTGGATGATAAAATTCTGGATTTTCTTCAGTATCAAAATTTGTAACAATTCCGAACTTAATTTTATCGCGAATTTTTTGGTTGTAAGACCACATTAGTAATTTTCCAACAGTTTCTTTACCAATAACTGCTACCAAAGCTAGCTTCTGAAACACCGATGCTGTTTCTTCAATATCCGAATCTGTGAAACGGCGATGTGTTTCTTGAAAACGATGTTTAATCTTCATGTCAATAAGCATACCGTACAGAAAGAAATTGTTAAATGGTTTAGTCGGCTGTTGAGTCTCATACAACATTCGCAAGAATTTTAAATACAAAGGATTTCTTGTAAATGCTGTTGGTACACCATTTAATACTCGCTTATTTAATGTTCCTTTTACGAAATATTCGTTTTCCTTGTCTTTCAGCGGTTCGATTTTAACTGTTTGCACATGATGCTTCTTGAATAGTAAATCACAATATTGCCTCGAAGTAGCTACTATTATGTGAAAGGCGCCAGTGTCATTTATAAATTGCATAAATTCGAGCACTTGATTTTCGCAAACTCCCACTATTTCATTAAATGAATCTAAAACTAAAATTATTCTGTTCATTCGGCGTAGGGTAGACACAAAATTCGTATACTTTTTAGTCGATCCTCTATGAAAGTTTTCAAAAATTAAATCCATAAGCTTGGCATACATGTCACGGCTAGAATATAAATTAAATTCCAAATCTAACAGGTCAAAGAAAAGAATATAATTCTTAGTATAACAATTATTGCACAACCGTCTAAGCAACGAAGATTTCCCCATACCTGGCTCACCAATTACCACAGTTATTCCATTATTTTTTTGACTAATTTCTTCAATAAATTGTTCTTCTGAAACACTCTTCCCGTTGTAAATAATATGAGAGCTTAAATTTCTGCAATGTCTAAATTGTAACAGTTCTAATTTACCATTCTGAATATTGATGTCAAGTAATGGACGCGTTAGGTTTGATAGCTTATTCCAGCAATTTGCTCTTTCTTTAGAATCAATTCTAAGAAAATAATTCTCTCGCTTTGTCAAGTTTATTTGAGCTCTATTTAGGTCTACTTCTACTAATTTTAGTTCCTTATCAATAGTGTCTACTTCCCCTGACAATAAACAAATTTTCTTGTCCAAAAAATCAAAGTAAGCTTTAGATATTGTAGGTCTTGTTAAACTTCTATCTATGTAATTAATTTCCTTTAGAATGACTTGTCCAAGAACGGGAAAAACTGCACCCTCATGTCGGTAGTAAATATAATCTCCATACTGATCAACAAAATTATTACATAAAGCATATTTATCTTCGGAGACTAATTCCAGATTATCATTTTTACGACGTAGGATGTAGATTTTATAATTTTGATATGAAGAGGTTTCCATTATAATTTTAATGCATTGATCAACTTGATTTGGATGGCAAGTTATTTTGATATTATCTCCTATTTCATAAGGTTCAGAAAATGTGACAGTACCAGTATATGTCTCGTCTTCAATAAAAAATATGGAATAATTTGTACCAACCCAACAGTTTTCCTTCAAGAGTACAGTTCTCTTTTTCATTAATGCAATTATTTCTGAACACGTGAGTGATGCCATCAAGTCTCTATCATTATCTATTAATTCTTTGAGAGTAGTTGGGCTACGTCCTTGTAATGAGACTATAATACTTCGTAGCATATCGTCTTGGAGTTTCTGATTCTCAATATTACCCAGGTGGCTGAAAACTCTCAATTTAGAAGTAGAAATTTCGGGAAGTCGCTTCTGTAAATCATCAATGATAACATAACTTCGATTTAGGTTCTTGTGCTTTTCAAAAAACTCAAAGTGTAATCACTTTTTAAAATTAGCGGTAGATCTCCACATTTCCACAACTCAATCAAGAGAGACTTAAAGGTGTCTGGTAGTGTAACCCAATATCTAACAGGTTTAGTTTTTGAATAGATTCTAAATAGCTCAATAATATCGTCTGTTAAAAACTCGTTGTTAGCTACAAAACTACCCCAGTTAATATCAATATTTAACAAGGAATTTAAAGCTTGCGACCAATAGCTAAGTAGGCTTTGGTCAATTTGAAGGTCATCTTTATTATCAACAATAGTAATATCCTGCGCCAACACAATTTTATTCCAAATGGTAATTTGTTGATGGTCTACTAATTCCTCAAATTTACTAACAGCGATGATGGAATTATATAGACGCATCCTTTGTAATTCAATTTCAAATTGATGTTTGCTTAAACCTTGCTTTTTTAGAAAATCACTGCTGATGTAGTTTTTGATATAACTGATAATATCGTCAGCATTGTCAATCGCACAAATACTACGTAAAACTCTTTTAATGTTGTGATAGTCTATCTGATTCAGATATAGATAGCAATTTTGAAAAAAAGTTTGAAAACGTGTATGTTCCAGCTCTTCACATACAAATCTGGAGCACGTCTTACCGAACGGAAAAAGCGTTCTAGTAATATAATCTGTTTCTAAACTATCGTGAAGAGATATATCAACCAAAGATGTGGCAACCTTAGCACGTATAGGCTTTCGTATGCTAGTATTACAAAAAATTGCGAAACGTATACTATTATTTGATATCCCACGACGACATGGTAAATCTGGATCTTTCCAAATTTTACAAAAGCTATCAACATAGTCTTTTAAAGAGTTAATGTGTAAATGATCAAAAGTTAAAGGTCGCGTTGATTTAAATTTTACTTGAATTAATCCTAAATACCATTGATCCGAATCCTTAAGCCGTACTCTTATAACAATATCATCAAATTTTCTAGCCGATACTTCATCAAAATAGATTTTATAATCTTGAACATTGTCGTTATTCAAGAGCTTAGCGGCCACAAAAGCTGTAACGGCGTATTGATACGTTATTCCAGCATCCATATTTGGTATATTGCCGACAAGGATGCAATAGCTAGAAACAGAATTTGATAGTTAGTTGTGAAACGAATTGATTTTCTTTCGTTACAACAAAAGTAAGTTAATTTGGAGATTGTATTGCTATACAGAACGTTAACGATGATTTTTGTTAACAGAATAAAATGTAGCTACAACGTCGTTTGATGCTCATTCTGTGCTAATTTATAGCGTTGAATGCACCTGTTACGATATTTGATATACGGGGACTAAATTTACGATAGTCGTCATACTTTTAACTTCAAAATATAACTCGTACATCGCATTCCAATATGCACCGTCAGAAATGAATGAAAGTGAAAACTACTAATCTGGAAAGGAAGGTACTACAAAGGTACTATATTTATAACAACAACAGAACACCGTCAGATATTTCAATGAAACTTTACAATTTGAAGAAGTACCTCAGTATGACAACTACGTATTGTTTTATCTACAAAATCGCTGAATTTTGAAAATGTTATGGGCATAAACCAAAGTAGAACTACATCTTTCTATTCATTTATTTCTTATTGTATATCGTTTGGCATTTAACGGAGTACAAATGATGTAGGTCTATAACAGCGCCGCCCTTTTCAAGAGCACACACAATATCGTTATAATTATGTTCATTATTTTCCACTTTTTTTTCAACAAATTATGCTTCATGTGGTTCTATTGATTCTTTAAACTTCACTGTTGAACATAATTTCCTAAACTGAATATTTGATATTTTTAACTCACCCTATATATTGTAACAAACAGGGGATCGTTTTGTTGATGTTATATATTTGATATTAAAGAGAGAGCCGTGTTTATTGCGATCGACAGAATAATAAAATTACATGAATTTATTACTCAAAAAGATGTATTGAACATTCAAAAAAAAATCCAACGTGGTTAATATGGGTTGAAGGATTTCGGATGACGTTGATATTGAAACTTTCTGAAGTTCCGTTTTACTTATAAAGGAAATAGGTGTGTGCCATATACTATAAAACTAACGGTAACTATTTTAGCGATATTATCTCCCGTTAGTTGAGTGTAATCCGCCCTAAACTCAACATTACCTTTCACTTTTCTGCTTAATATCTCAGAAACTATAAGAGATATCGAAAACAAAGGAAACAATTCTACTCACATGCCACAATATAGCATTTCCCAACATTTGCAATCTATACAGCCCATAAAGAACTACATATAAACGTATTTCGGAGTAATTATGAGTATGAAACTATGAATGCAGTCTCTGTATGACCAATTCATAATAGGATAGAATAATAAGAAACCAAAGTTCCACAAATTTCAATTGAATGCTACTTCATGATAACCTATTATTATCATCAGGTCACTTCCATTTTACAGATTGAATTATTATTATTATAACAGAGTTATAATTGAGAAATCTATTACAGTTTGATAGCTTCCTGCGCCACTTAATTTTGATATCATTAATGATTAATACCTAAATGTCAATAAAAGATCATCCTAATTACTGAGTATATCTAGTGAGTAGCGTAAATTATAATTGGGTTTCAAATACAGAACAAGCTATGTCGTCAAGTTGTTGTCACAAAAAATCAAAAGCATGCTCATCATCTCTACTCAGTTTTCTGAGCAAGGTATTCATGATATCAGCGAGAATGAGTAAGTAAAAGCATTGATAAATTGATATATCACTCTTATGGCAGGTTTTCGACCATCGTGTGTTTGGTTGCATAATCCGAAAAAAGTATTTTATCAAGAAATGTTTGTTATGCCTCACCTTCCTGAATATTCATTTGCGGTTAAACATGTAGTAGTAATTGCCGACGAAATACGTCAACGCCCTAAACACGACCACTTGCAGAATTATTTCCGAATGAATAGGACTATTTACTAACAACATACAAAGAAAACACGTATTTAATTTTTGGTTGTTAAGACAATTACGTAATTTTTATGTTGCAGCAACAATAAAATATTAACACAACTTGCATATTGATTTAATAACTGAATATTTGTTGGAACAACTTAATATGTATTTGGTTCAAATAAAATAAAATAACAAAAAACGTTTTGTTAAATTAATGCATGAATTTTTCTGAGTGCGGAAAATGCGACAAAATTATCCACATTTACCTCCAATGACAAAAGGTAAATTTATGTAAAAATATATAGGGTGTTCCATTAAAAATAACAAAGTAGATGACCACTTCTGGTATAACCGGAAGCGCTAGAAATCTAAAAATGTTTTCAGTGAAGAGAACACAATCGATTATATACGATTCTGAATTTTCAAATTTATATTTTGGGCAGAACTCCATAAACTTCTAATGAACGGTCTCGCTGAGACATCCTGTATGTTTTTACACATTGCAAAGATGCTAGAAATGCAAATATAAAGCTAAAATCAATCCACAGTACCGATTTCCAAAATTTCCAAGTTCCGACGCCTTCCTAAACGGGTCAAATTTTTTTTTTAGCAAAATCACTATAAACTAGACACTATTTTATATATTATGTGTCAAGATTTTTTATTCATATGTTATGTACTTATAGATCGGAATTCGAACATGTAACAAGTGAAGTAAAGTAGATAATTTAATAATGCTTTCAACACAAATGCAATGAAATACTAACTGTAAGAAAATATAAAACCTGGTATCTATATTTAAAATAGGACAGAATGAATAAATCATCAAAATAGCATATTTTGCAATTTAAGTTTATCAATGCTTTAAGACTCCGCCTCATGCAATTTATCCCACTCTTTGATTTCCTTGTCTTGCACACTGATGGATTCGCTGGGCGCTCGTTCACGCGTGGGTAGTTAAAACGAGAGCCCAAAATCGGGTCGAAAAATATTACATTGAATGATATATCAATTTATCAATGGTAAAAGTAAGATGTTTTGTTGTAGTGCAACTTAGATGGCGCTATTATAATTAAACAGGGAGGAACCTATTTAGAAATTCATTGAGAGCTACTTGGGCTACGTTTTAAAAATATTTTATTTATACAGGCTGATCGTAACAGTCGGTGACGAACCAAGCTTATGTTTTTTTTAATGAGACACTCAGTATTAAAATATTATAACCGATTTTGCTAATTATTACAATTGATATAACTTTAGTTGGGTCTAGAACCCATACTTATGGAGAGAAAAGCGATTAAAGGTGAGACAATGTTCCGATATTGTCCATTTTTACTGGCGTGAACTTGCCAACGCGCTATCCCAGCAACGCTTACTATACCAGTGGCAACCAAACTGTTGGCGCAACGTTCGCGAAAAAAATTCGTGCGGCCTAAATTACGCGTTTTCACAACCATTTGATTAAGCACAAATGTTCCCTATATGATAGGCTTTCTAAACTATCTAGTCAATCCAATGTCACCCCCGTCGTAGCGGAGTGGGAAGGGGAGAAACAGCATAATACGGTATGTACGCGTAAGAAAAAAAATCGCGTTGCCGAAACGAAGTGCTGTCACATGAATTTGATTACGCAGAAATGTTCCCTATATGATAGGCTTTCTAAACTATCCAGTAAATCCAATGTCACCCCCGTCGTAGCGGAGTGGGAAGGGGAGAAATAGCATAATATGGTATGTACGTGTAAGAAAAAATCGTGTTGCCGAAACGAACTGTTGTCACATACACCACCAGCATGCTACCAATTCTCCACCTTGACGCCACAGGCACCGTTGTCCGAAATCCTCCAAACATGCGGAAACGAATTTTGTATTGTGCGGCTGTAGTAAACATTGAAGGACGTATCCTACCCATTCTATAAATGCACACTTGTGACAACGACAACCATTGGCACGTGGCTGGCGAAATTTAAATATTTCGCCATTAAAACAAAGAACAAGTGGCCTATTTTCAGTAGGGTGATTACAGACTGGAGCTACGCATTAATAAACGCTGGTGTAGCCTTTTGGAACAAAACAGACATAACCTGCTTTTTAAATAATTCCTACAGCGTAAGTACATTCTTCAGACAAAGCCACATCCAAGATGCTCGGCACTATGACTCTGGTAAACATATGTGTTAGCCATTACTTTAAAATTATATATGCAGATGTACGGAAATGCGAGCCCAATAAAAAAGTCCTTACAAAAAATATGGCTGCCAGCTTCAATTGTAGAACAATTGAGCAGTTTCACATTTGGTGATAATTTTATATTCAGAAAACAATAGTAGACAAGTGGCAGATGCGTATAAAGGACTACTGTAACTAGTAAATAGTAACTGTGTTCGAAGATCATGAAGAACTAGAAGAAAGCGCCGAAACTATGATTGACGAAGATGCACTAACTGACGACAACTTTGAGGGTTCAGTTTCCGCTAATAGTCCTTTCTATATAAAATAAAAAACAGAATGGAAGATATAATATCCCAGCTAAATAGTACTGCAGTAAGTAGTGAAAAAAATCTGTATCACAATAATAGTTTTCTAAAGACGATAGTGAAAAAGTACATCCACTACTACCTTTATGGTCCGGTTTACTTTTACCTCAGGAAATATTTAGAGTAAACAACGCGAATGTAGAACACTGGCATCTCGCCGTAATAAATGATATTCTGGATAGCTACCCCAAGCAGAAATGTAGTTGTGTGGTGATGAAAATTAAATGGCAAATGTGCAAGTGCTACAATTGACTTAGCAGAGGAAACTTGGCAGAAGAAACTGCCAGTTAAACAGACAAGCTTTGCCGGCAGTCACTTGAAAAGATTAACGGCTTGTAAAGCATCCGAAGAAGCAGCTTCTCTTCAATCGACTAGTGACGCAGCGTTCGAAATATTTCCGAACAAATTAGTGAATTCAATAGACCACTATATAGAAATGTCAGACTACGGTCGCTGTACAATCGGACTATACAACACGGACACATACTATAAAGAAATTCGTTTTAGAGATTCACTGTCCGGTAGCCACTGGTTGACGGATGTAGCCGTCTTTTTTGGGCTTCTATTGACATTGAGAGAGTATAATGTGAATGAAGAAAACTACATAATCTTTACACCGGATGTGCCTGCTTCTATATGACAGACCAGTTAGAAAAGGAATACTTTCCAGGTCTATCGCAAATAAACAATACAACGGCTGTTTTTTTCTGTTGCACGTTAATAACCGAACTCATCGGTGTTTAGCGGTAGCAGACCTAAAAAATAGTAAATTTGTCAATATTGATTCGCTAACGCCTTCTATAACAAAGAACACTTTATACAATACAATTGATACGTACAATGCGATACCGAAAAAATGTGTGCGCGATGGTGCTATGAACCTCTGAAATATATTAAACAAGAAGATTCCTACAACTCCCGATACTTCATGATATATTTCTTCCAGCAGTATATAAAACAAAGTCTTTTCACAGATATTAAAGATATGACACTGCTCAGGAAAGAGGTGAAGTTACTCTACCTTAAGCATTCAAATGACACCTCACATATTTGTCTCAACGACGGGAGTGTCATTGGATTGACTAGATAGTTTAGAAAGCCTCTCATATAGGGAACATTTCTGCATAATCAAATTCATGTAACAACACTTCGTTTCGGCAACGCGAATTTTTTCCTTACGCGTACATACCGTATGATGCCATTTCTTCCCTTCCCACTCCGCTACGACGGGTGTGACATTGGATTGACTAGATAGTTTAGAAAGCCTATCATATAGGGAACATTTCTGCATAATCAAATTCATGTGACAACACTTCGTTTCGGCAACGCGAATTTTTTTCTTACGGGTACATGCCATAATAAATGATTGTCTGGTTACAGGTACTTTTCCTGACAAATTAAAAGTTAGTAAGGTCATACCGATCTATAAAAGGGGTAGCAAGTTCGATGCTAATAATTACAGGCCTATAGCCATTCAAAATGCAATTGCGAAAGTTTTTGAAAAAATTATTACACGGCTTATTAAGTATCTTGAGGACATGAACATTATTTCTGAACATCAGTTTGGTTTTGTGCGAACTAGGTCAACGACTGATGCTATATATCACGGGTTGGATCGTATATATGGGGAAATTGACAAGGGAAACAGTGCCATCGGCTTATTTTTTGATCTGTCTAGGGCATTTGACACAGTGAACTTTGATATTTTACTACCGAAAATGTGGAAATATGGAATACGTGGTGTCCCTTTTCAGTTGTTCGAGTCGTATCTTACCGGTAGACAGTCATAAATATCTATTCGGGGCTGTATAGAGGGTGTGACGCGTGAATTTTACTCTTCTAGTATCAGTATTTCCTGTGGTGTACCGCAGGGATCAATTTTGGGTCCTACACTGTTTCTGCTCTATGTGAATGATCTCAATTCATCGCTTTCTCCGTGTTTGTTGTCACAATATGCTGATGACACCAATTGCATTGTCACTAACAACTCCGTCGATTTGGTATCGGTACGGGGAAATGCCATTATGTCAGATATGTCTGTGTGGTGTGACAATAACCGTCTTATACTTAACAGGGAGAAAACCGGAGTGATGCAATTTAGTGCAACTCTAAATACATCTAGCAGCGCTTATATAAAATATAACGGTAGATCTATCCCTCAAAACGATTGCATCAAGTTTTTGGGATTATTAGTGGATGCTCATCTTAAGTTTGAAGAGCACTGCTCCATGGTGCAAAAAAAATTATCCGCTGCATATTATGGTATGCGAAATCTGAGGACCACTGTTGGTGTTGAAACTCTCCGTATGTTTTATTTCTCCTATGTGGAATCCCGAATACGCTATGGGATCATCTTTTGGGGGCTTGCAAGACTTGCTGAGAAAGTATTTATATCACAAAAAAAGATAATTAGGTGTATGGTAGGTGCACCGGCTCGTGATTCATGTCGTCCTTTATTTAAGGCATTGAGGATTCTGCCCCTATGGTCGCTGTACTTATATGAAATACTAATGTTTTATAAACGTAATGAAAATAAGTTCATAAAAAATAGCGATATCTATAATAATATGGTAACACGGTCTAGTAACCAGTTGAACGTGCCACTTCACAGAACCAGTTTATACGAACACAGCCCCTATTATAGTTGCATCATTTATTTTAATGCATTGCCCCCTGAAATCAGAAATGTGACTAACCTCTTTTCCTTCAAAAGTCTTGTAAAAAAATTTATACACGACCACTGCTTTTACAGCCCTAATGAATACTTGGCCCGGGGAACGTCTTAACATTTTCTTGGTAATTCTCTTATTTATTTATTTATTTTTTTAATTTATATTATTTTTTTGTGCTTTATGTTTACATTTTAAATTATCATGTTTTGACTTTTATACCGATGTACTTGTTGTATGTATTCTGATTGACAATGTCTATGTTACATGTGTAATTTATGACAATAAATATTATTATTATTATTATTACCGTATTATCCCATTTCTTCCTTTCCCACTCCTCTACGACGGGGGTGACATTTGATTGACTAGATAGTTTAGAAAGCCTATCATATAGGGAACATTTGTGCTTAATCAAATGGTTGTGAAAACGCGTAATTTAGGCCGCACGAATTTTTTTCGCGAACGTTGCGCCAACAGTTTGGTTGCCACTGGTATAGGAAGCGTTGCTGGGATAGCGCGTTGCCAAGTTCACGCCGAATCCATTTTTTACAATAACCGGAAATGAATATTAAAAAACTAAGTGTATTACTAAATGTGCAAAGTTCTTGAGTAAAATAATGACCTACGCTCAATTTTAAATTATTTATTCGCCATTATAAAGGATGATCGAGTTTTGTAAATTCATTTCGCACGTAGTTTTCTCAAATGGAACACCTTATATATTATTTTCATGTGTTAAAGACAACTTCATCAACTTTCCAAAAATACCATACACTTTACCCTTTTGTCTGACGGTTGATAAGCAAATTCACTACAAAACGCAATATTATGAGATATGATGTTTAAAGATTTAAAATCATCATGCAATTAGTAATAAGCAAACCATAAGAAAATGTTTAGTATGCAACGGATATAAGAATTATACATAGATTTAATGTCAAGAAATATATTGGCAATATTACTACCATAGTTGTTCAAATAATGCTTCTTTTAAACGAAGACAAAGTTAGATCTGATCGGTAAATTGTAATTTAACTTTTCGTGAAGTACGTGCCGAAATATTAAAACGAAAAAATTAGAAGCTGATATACCTTTAAATAATATATTAATTTCGATTCTATACAGAATGTTTCAATACTACACTGACAACTTTACCTTTTAAATTTGCTTGTAAAATACATATATGTACATATCGCCGAAAATGTTTCGTCACAACAAAATTCTTTTTACATTTATTTTGGGCGTGCTTAAATACTACTTTTCTTATATTTGATACATGTATTACATATTAAAATATTAACAAAATAACCCTAGAGGAAAAAAGAACTTGAAATAAATGAAGACCCACTTACTTTCATACATGGTTTATCTTTGAAAACTTTCAGTATTTTCATTTTCACCCGAAAACCAAGAACTGTTATAATATATGATATATATATATATATATATATATATATGATTATATGACATATGACTGTTTGGTAAGAGGGCGTAAATGTCACTGCTAGATCATTTTGATAGTAGTTTCATAGTTTGTTATCAGTTCGTTTTTGATATATTGCCCAGTTACAGCAGCGTCTATCAATGACGCAAATTTTTATGATACATTCTCTTTTAAAAGATTATAGAGTCTCTACGATAGGGCAAGAAATTTTCTACAAAAACAGAGGGACTATGAGAGGACTATTATAAACTGCTATATTTTTCGAGTTACATTATCAGTTATAAAGTGTGACAAAGGTAGGCAAGTACTGAATAGATAAAAATGCGTTTATTTCAAAAATCACTAAAACGAAGAACGCCATTACAATAAAGTGTTGGGTACTATAACAGCAAAAAAAATATGGAAGACCGAAAATGACAAAAATAATTTTTTGTCTAAAAGATTTGTAGTATAACAAAAAAATTTACAGTAATTATTTGTTATTTCGGTTACACACTGTATCTAGGCACAATATTCTTTCTTATTCCCTAAATCAAACCATAATATACAAGCTAAGCGATTGACGTATGCATACAACCGAAGAAATGGAAGAAACCCATTTTGTATATTATAATTATTATTATATTTCTCTATTTGCTTTTCTAGACAATCTTGATATTTATATTACAAATATTATCTATTAAGACCAATTTAAAATATTAAAATATTCTAGTTGCCGTTTGTCCTATTTTATTGAAAATTATATTTAAAAATACTCGTAGTATTCATTTTCAACAGATTTTTCTGTCTTGTGCCATCTAATTTTCAATAGATTTTATAAAAATGCGATTTTTGCTCATGAGATTCACGTTATTGAAATAGAGGGCAATGAAGGCAGCTTACACTCCGCTAACAGGCGATTGTACCGTTAAGATAGTTACCGGTGATCTTGCACTACATATGTAGATCGGTTATAAAACTATAAAGTTTTATTTATGTAGATCCGGAGGACACACAGAACAAAAATCACTCTGTTAGGCTTTTCTCTAAAACACTCGCCAAAGATCCTGGATATATACAGTTAGATTAGTAGTAGTTAGTAAACTACATATTTATCACGACTTTAATAATGTACCAGATAAAATAACACTTAAAATACTCGAAATAGTGAAGACAATGACAATTACAACTCAGTTACTAGAATACTTACCAAATACCTATTATTATATACACTGTACACACACCATACTTGTGAATTTATACAAGAGTAATCGTATCAAAGTAAAATTCGACGAAAGGAACACACACTCACGTAGATAACAATATCATAAACAGATAAGCGTCAAACGATATTGTATACATATATAGTCAGTATTGATAATATTTGAAATCTTATAAAAATTATATATAAACACTCTTTCCAAATTTTTTATAAAAAATTAGTGCTATATTGTCTACATTAAATGATAAATATTTAAAATGCAGAATCAATTATAGGCAAATATGAAAATCACTTAAGAAAATTAACAATACCAAAATTGCGAATTCAGGTAAAAACAAAAACCGACTGCCAAACTCTTAAAACACACAAAAGGGAGTATTCTAATCTCTATCATTGAGATACACGATAATAACATCTATTAGTTAAGGATTAAACTCGTAGTACCATATACTAAGGGCATATTAACTCGAATAAATAAGCTAAACACATCGAATAGTAGCAGTTATGACTCATTCTTTAAATAATGTATATAAAGATGTCGTATTCAATATGCAAACAACATTTTCAATATGCAAAAAGAAATTCCAAATAAATTACATTGCGAAATAATATATAACAAAAGTGGTCAAGGAGAATTGCTGGAAATTATTTTCAAGTTGCAGATTTCACCATTGTCCAACTAGAAAAAGCAGAAAAACAAAAACATGCTGGAATACATATAATAAATTGATTTGTTCTATCCGTATGTCAAGAATGTTTTATTAATAAATTAACAAATGTTAAAAAATAATGTAAGTAGAGTATATGGGAGTTCAATTAGTTTCTATTATATGCTAATAGATTTATTAGATACTAAAATATTGTATATGCATACTACCAATATAGTTTTTATGTTTTCTAGAAGAATAGTGTGTGTCTTAATTTTCGCACCATAATTTAAAATTTTAACATTGTTACAGTTGCCGGGTAAGAAATACTCAGCGCGCATTCTTTCGTATATTTACGCGCACGCCAGTAGGTATACTGAGCCGGTATCGCGCCACTTTAAGCCCGCGGGGCATGCACCGCTAATTACGGGTAATTATAATGGTTGACCCCGCGAAGGAATTTACTTCCGCTAATTACCGCTAATTATAATGGTTGACCCCGCGAAGGAATTTACTTCTATGTGCAAACTATTTCATTATCACCAAGGTTGTTTTGGAAAAATAAGTTTCTAATTACTTAATAAGCGAAAGAAAGTGTACCTTTCGTCATTAGCACGAGAATTTTTCTAGAAAAAAAACAAGTTTCGACTGGCAACATGCGTGTGTTTGGGTAGCAACGTATGACTTATAAATTTGTAATTTTGAAAATATAGATTTGACAATACATAAGTAATTACTGACGTAATAATTTTCGGAGCAAGTTCTAATTATAGTTAACTATAAAAGAAGAAGAATTTTTGACTGGATGTTTATTAGTATACGCTAAGTTATAGCGACATACAAACCGTCTTTCAACAACGATATTTAGGTGAGTACATTATTTTGCTTTTTATTTAATGAATTTATTAATTTATTAAATACATAATATATTGCTTAATATATTATTCAATATTTTTTAATATTTGACGTGTTTTATTTTAGCATTCGACAATTCTTTTCAACATACAAATCTCTGCCACTTCATTGTTATATTTTGGTGAGTATTTTTATTTAGTGTTATATATTAAATATATTATTTAATATTTTATATGTTTTAGTCGAAACCATTAAAATGAGTGGTGGACTACACTGCTTAATGCCAAAGAAATTCCATCTCATAGGTGTTAGAACGCAGACATTTTCATTTCTATGTGAAAACTGATATTTTCCGTATTATATAGCTAACATCAACCGAGAAGTTGACAGCTTCTACGACGTGACTTCAAACCTTATATTGTTAAATGAGCGTCACTCAAGACCTGCATGTATAGAAATTGAAGAACCACGTTGCAAATACTGCAATGAATCAATGTATAAAAAATTGTAAAAGAAGAATGTGACGTTTGCAAACGCGCAATGAATAATATTTTGCATTAATATTCTAAGCTCATTAGTAAGTATTTAGTAACATTTTTTCTATTGAAATTGTAAATTATGTACGTATAATAATGAATACATTTTAATATGTATTTCTTGTTACAGTTAAACAATACGACAATTTTATTGAAAACGCTTTACAAATGAGGGAAGATGCTATTACCTGCGAAAACAACTCATCGGGCAATCATCCTATTTTTCTCAACAAAAGCGGTTCCAAGTGGCTTACCGTAGGACTAAGTCCAGCTGCTGGGTTTGTTCCAATCGTACAAATCAAATCTGTGAACACATGCATTTTCTTCACACAAGAAGAATGGGAAGAATTCTGCAAAACCGAAGGCTGCAGTCCCAATCACCAGATGGAAGCCAGTTCTTATCGAGACATTCAAGTTATCCGTCTCAAAAGTAGAGGGCAGCAAATCGTTTTATCAACGGAGACATACAATAACATATATCATCTTCAAGAATTAATCAATCAGAAAATTAGTGTATTGGCCAGTTCTGACTTAGTATCATTTTATAATCATGTTCTAAAATCTTGTACGAAAATGGATGGTGATTTATATTCTAATATTATAACGTTATTAGCTACTCACATAAATTCACAGAACACCATGTATATGTTAGAAGTTTTGTATATAACTTATAATACTATATTTCTTGATTTTGAAATTATGAACTGTTGTTAAACCCCTGACTAGGTTTTTTTACAAAGTTTTTCCCTAGTCTTCGAACAGAATTGTTGGGGTTAATATGTATTTTTAATAAAATTATTTTTACTAAATCTCATGTTTTTTAATTTACATACAAATAAGAATAGTATAGTAATATAAACGTAACATAAGCCATTTACACTCAATATGAATGAGAACACATTGAAGAAGTTGAAAGTAAATATCGACATACGTATACTAACGGGATAAGTAAATATAAAAGAGTTGCAATGGACGACAATCAGTAAACATTTCGAAAAAAAATTCTGTTTTTATAAGAAAATATACTTATATATTAAAAACAAGCATTCTGATTCATGTTAATTATATGCTATTTAGATTTCAAATATGCTATTGTGACTATAGTATATGATATTCTGTAGGATCAAATATATCATGATACATATTGTTGCTGATCGTATTCGATTTCGTCATCGAATTAAAAACAATACAATAAATTTTAGAACCGATACTATGCAAACAACATAGAAAAATATCTAGGCCGCTAGGACTATCATTTAATATAAATATAAATATTTAGTTTAATTTTGAAATTATGAACTGTTGTAATACCTCTGATTAGGTTTTACAAAGTTTTTCCCTAGTCCTCGAACAGAATTGTTGGGGTTAATATGTATTTTTAATAAAATTATTTTTACTAAATCTCATGTTTTTTAATTTACATACAAATAAGAATAGTATAGTAATATAAACGTAACATAAGCCATTTACACTCAGTATGAATGAGAACACATTGAAGAAGTTGAAAGTAAATATCGACATACGTATACTAACGGGATAAGTAAATATAAAAGAGTTGCAATGGACGACAATCAGTAAACATTTCGAAAAAAAATTCTGTTTTTTTATAAGAAAATATACTTATATATTAAAAACAAGCATTCTGATTCATGTTAATTATATGCTATTTAGATTTCAAAGATGCTATTGTGACTATAGTATATATAATATTCTGTAGGATCAAATATATCATGATACATATTGTTGCTGATCGTATTCGATTTCGTCATCGAATTAAAAACAATACAATAAATTTTAGAACCGATACTATGCAAACAACATAGAAAAATATCTAGGCCGCTAGGACTATCATTTAATATAAATATAAATATTTAGTTTAATTTTGAAATTATGAACTGTTGTAATACCTCTGATTAGGTTTTACAAAGTTTTTCCCTAGTCCTCGAACAGAATTGTTGAGGTTTATGTATATATTTAAAATATATTTCTTTGTTAGAACATATGTTTTCGTTAAGCTTTACTATTCATCATCAACAGCGACACATAAAAAAACCTATAGAATCAGTATGGATCGAGAAGAGCTACGAATAAGATTAGAACAGCATATTGAAGAATTGCAAGAGTTAAAAGCATACATCAAAGTATGTACTTATACTAACAAAAAAGTTAAAGAAAGTAAAAAATGAATAAAGAGAATAAGTCATCATGGAGATTACGGATGAAAAGATTGAAGCAATTTTAACAAAGATTGATGCAGATTGTGGGAGATTGGATGGTATAAGCGATCATCTCATTCCGTTTTTACCCATATACATTTTCAAAACTAAGGTAAACCGCATCTCTCTAGAGCAGAAATGGCATTTATTATCGCATAAAAAAAGGGTTGCACTTGAAGTTTATCTTCCCTGCCACAAGCATTATAATACTTTGACGATGAAAGATCACGTCGATGCTCCACCACCATCCCGAAGAAATTTTTACGGTTGCAAGAAGCTTTGTCCTGATATTTAATGCATATATTTATTATATCTAAATAAAATGCAAGTTATATAATATTTTTGTTTTATTAAAAATCGTTTACAAAACTCATACATTTACAATATTTCATTTTTATTAATCCAACTGTTCTGAGTATTATCAAAACCGAGCCATTTAACGTATACTTACTAATACTAACATTATCACCAACTTTAAACGTATGTTTTCCCATAACTTTAATGCTACTGTATACGGTAGACAAAAGATGTTCTGCTAACATCAAAATTACAACTTGGCACCCATTAAAGAATCCAACACATTAATATACAAAAACGTTCATAATTGGAGTATATTTTTATTAGAAGATATACGTGATTTTTATAATAGGTAGTCTAACAAATTTCTACATTACGTGGTACACTTACTTAATTTATTTTTACTATGAAAAAAGTAAAGAAAATTGGTTTTGACTAAATTAGGTGCATTGGTAAGGTGCTCTAAATTAACAATAGGTCAATCTTCATATTTGCTTAAAAAATCGGCATTTTGGTGACCCTTTACACATATTTTATCGTAAGATTTACAGATATCATTCTAGATTTTTCCAATATTTTTTAAGCCTACGTATCCATCATTATAATTAATATTCAAATAATTCCTCTCCAACCATCGTATACCTAGGTTAGTGATACCTGGTAAATATACTGCATTTTAATCATATATACATGCGATTAAAATTATTATTATAAATAAAACATGTTTCATTCATAATGTAGTAAATAGACGAGAATCTGAAAGATAGATTAGTTGTAACACCGACACTGCCACCACAGACACAGTTGTAACGATGGCGCTTTTAGAATTGATAAGGGAAGCATATTACGGGTCTTTGCCTGAGCTAATTGCTGGTTTTTTGACCTATAAAATAAACCCTACAATGCATTTGTATGTCAAAATATGTTTCTTATGTTAAAAGCTGTAGAGAAATATAGTGGGCGAGCGAAGAATCGTTTGTATTCGAACGATAGATATAGATCAGCTGTTGAAGCTATATGAATTAATATTTACTAGAAATCCTCAAAATTTTACATTATTGGACCAGCAAATCTATAAACATGTTCTTGAATTATGTGGCGTTCACAGAAATAAACGAGGCTATCTGAATCACCAGGCTGATAAAGTTAAGTTTTCACGGATAATTAAACCACTGTTTAAAAATAAGACCAACCCGAAAATAAAACTACCTAAGCCGCAAGTCAAGGAGGAGGATACGCCAGTCAAATACACCGGTCAAATGGACAGATGTAGATATGTTGAGATTAGAGAACAGTGTGAATAAAAGAAACGTTATAATAGATGAATTACGGGTCGTCGCGTCGATGTTATATACTAGAATACATTCATTTATGATATATAATTTATAATACAGGTACAATAAATAATACATACTACCTTTAACATATTTTAATTGTTTTTGATAAATCAATACCTGATAAAAAAGCTAATAAATATCCGATTGGTACCTGATAGAAGCCGTTCAATACCTGATCAAAGCCGTCAGAGTTTTATGTCCGACTCTATACATCAACGGAGTAATCAAAAACAATTAAAATATGTTAAAGGTAGTATGTATTATTTATTGTACCTGTATTATAAATTATATATCATAAATGAATGTATTCTAGTATATAACATCGACGCGACGACCCGTAATTCATCTATTATAACGTTTCTTTTATTCACACTGTTCTCTAATCTCAACATATCTATATCTGTCCATCTGTCCATTTGACCGGTGTATTTGACTGGCGTATCCTCCTCCTTGACTTGCGGCTTAGGTAGTTTTATTTTCGGGTTGGTCTTATTTTTAAACAGTGGTTTAATTATCCGTGAAAACTTAACTTTATCAGCCTGGTGATTCAGATAGCCTCGTTTATTTCTGTGAACGCCACATAATTCAAGAACATGTTTATAGATTTGCTGGTCCAATAATGTAAAATTTTGGGGATTTCTAGTAAATATTAATTCATATAGCTTCAACAGCTGATCTATATCTATCGTTCGAATACAAACGATTCTTCGCTCGCCCACTATATTTCTCTACAGCTTTTAACATAAGAAACATATTTTGACATACAAATGCATTGTAGGGTTTATTTTATAGGTCAAAAAACCAGCAATTAGCTCAGGCAAAGACCCGTAATATGCTTCCCTTATCAATTCTAAAAGCACCATCGTTACAACTGTGTCTGTGTTGGCAGTGTCGGTGTTACAACTAATCTATCTTTCAGATTCTCGTCTATTTACTACATTATGAATGAAACATGTTTTATTTATAATAATAATTTTAATCGCATGTATATATGATTAAAATGCAGTATATTTACCAGGTATCACTAACCTAGGTATACGATGGTTGGAGAGGAATTATTTGAATATTAATTATAATGATGGATACGTAGGCTTAAAAAAATATTGGAAAAATCTAGAATGATATCTGTAAATCTTACGATAAAATATGTGTAAAGGGTCACCAAAATGCCGATTTTTTAAGCAAATATGAAGATTGACCTATTGTTAATTTAGAGCACCTTACCAATGCACCTAATTTAGTCAAAACCAATTTTCTTTACTTTTTTCATAGTAAAAATAAATTAAGTAAGTGTACCACGTAATGTAGAAATTTGTTAGACTACCTATTATAAAAATCACGTATATCTTCTAATAAAAATATACTCCAATTATGAACGTTTTTGTATATTAATGTGTTGGATTCTTTAAAGGGTGCCAAGTTGTAATTTTGATGTTAGCAGAACATCTTTTGTCTACCGTATACAGTAGCATTAAAGTTATGGGGAAACATACGTTTAAAGTTGGTGATAATGTTAGTATTAGTAAGTATACGTTAGATGGCTCGGTTTTGATAATACTCAGAACAGTTGGATTAATAAAAATGAAATATTGTAAATGTATGAGTTTTGTAAACGATTTTTAATAAAACAAAAAATATTATATAACTTGCATTTTATTTAGATATACTAAATATATGCATTAAATATCAGGACAAAGCTTCTTGCAACCGTAAAAATTTCTTCGGGATGGTGGTGGAGCATCGACGTGATCTTTCATCGTCAAAGTATTATAATGCTTGTGGCAGGGAAGATAAACTTCAAGTGCAACCCTTTTTTTATGCGATAATAAATGCCATTTCTGCTCTAGAGAGATGCGGTTTACCTTAGTTTTGAAAATGTATATGGGTAAAAACGGAATGAGATGATCGCTTATACCATCCAATCTCCCACAATCTGCATCAATCTTTGTTAAAATTGCTTCAATCTTTTCATCCGTAATCTCCATGATGACTTATTCTCTTTATTCATTTTTTACTTTCTTTAACTTTTTTGTTAGTATAAGTACATACTTTGATGTATGCTTTTAACTCTTGCAATTCTTCAATATGCTGTTCTAATCTTATTCGTAGCTCTTCTCGATCCATACTGATTCTATAGGTTTTTTTATGTGTCGCTGTTGATGATGAATAGTAAAGCTTAACGAAAACATATGTTCTAACAAAGAAATATATTTTAAATATATACATAAACCTCAACAATTCTGTTCGAGGACTAGGGAAAAACTTTGTAAAACCTAATCAGAAGTATTACAACAGTTCATAATTTCAAAATTAAACTAAATATTTATATTTACATTAAATGATAGTCCTAGCGGCCTAGATATTTTTCTATGTTGTTTGCATAGTATCGGTTCTAAAATTTATTGTATTGTTTTGAATTCGATGACGAAATCGAATACGATCAGCAACAATATGTATCATGATATATTTGATCCTACAGAATATTATATACTATAGTCACAATAGCATCTTTGAAATCTAAATAGCATATAATTAACATGAATCAGAATGCTTGTTTTTAATATATAAGTATATTTTCTTATAAAAAAACAGAAATTTTTTTTCGAAATGTTTACTGATTGTCGTCCATTGCAACTCTTTTATATTTAGTTATCCCGTTAGTATACGTATGTCGATATTTACTTTCAACTTCTTCAATGTGTTCTCATTCATACTGAGTGTAAATGGCTTATGTTACGTTTATATTACTATACTATTCTTATTTGTATGTAAATTAAAAAACATGAGATTTAGTAAAAATAATTTTATTAAAAATACATATTAACCCCAACAATTCTGTTCGAGGACTAGGAAAAACTTTGTAAAACCTAATCAGAGGTATTACAACAGTTCATAATTTCAAAATTAAACTAAATATTTATATTTATATTAAATGATAGTCCTAGCGGCCTAGATATTTTTCTATGTTGTTTGCATAGTATCGGTTCTAAAATTTATTGTATTGTTTTTAATTCGATGACGAAATCGAATACGATCAGCAACAATATGTATCATGATATATTTGATCCTACAGAATATCATATACTATAGTCACAATAGCATATTTGAAATCTAAATAGCATATAATTAACATGAATCAGAATGCTTGTTTTTAATATATAAGTATATTTTCTTATAAAAACAGAAATTTTTTTTCGAAATGTTTACTGATTGTCGTCCATTGCAACTCTTTTATATTTACTTATCCCGTTAGTATACGTATGTCGATATTTACTTTCAACTTCGTCAATGTGTTCTCATTCATATTGAGTGTAAATGGCTTATGTTACGTTTATATTACTATACTATTCTTATTTGTATGTAAATTAAAAAACATGAGATTTAGTAAAAATAATTTTATTAAAAATACATATTAACCCCAACAATTCTGTTCGAGGACTAGGGAAAAACTTTGTAAAACCTAATCAGAGGTATTACAACAGTTCATAATTTCAAAATTAAACTAAATATTTATATTTATATTAAATGATAGACCTAGCGGCCTAGATATTTTTCTATGTTGTTTGCATAGTATCGGTTCTAAAATTTATTGTATTGTTTTTAATTCGATGACGAAATCGAATACGATCAGCAACAATATGTATCATGATATATTTGATCCTACAGAATATCATATACTATAGTCACAATAGCATATTTGAAATCTAAATAGCATATAATTAACATGAATCAGAATGCTTGTTTTTAATATATAAGTATATTTTCTTATAAAAACAGAATTTTTTTTTCGAAATGTTTACTGATTGTCGTCCATTGCAACTCTTTTATATTTACTTATCCCGTTAGTATACGTATGTCGATATTTACTTTCAACTTCTTCAATGTGTTCTCATTCATATTGAGTGTAAATGGCTTATGTTACGTTTATATTACTATACTATTCTTATTTGTATGTAAATTAAAAAACATGAGATTTAGTAAAAATAATTTTATTAAAAATACATATTAACCCCAACAATTCTGTTCGAAGACTAGGGAAAAACTTTGTAAAAAAACCTAGTCAGGGGTTTAACAACAGTTCATAATTTCAAAATCAAGAAATATAGTATTATAAGTTATATACAAAACTTCTAACATATACATGGTGTTCTGTGAATTTATGTGAGTAGCTAATAACGTTATAATATTAGAATATAAATCACCATCCATTTTCGTACAAGATTTTAGAACATGATTATAAAATGATACTAAGTCAGAACTGGCCAATACACTAATTTTCTGATTGATTAATTCTTGAAGATGATATATGTTATTGTATGTCTCCGTTGATAAAACGATTTGCTGCCCTCTACTTTTGAGACGGATAACTTGAATGTCTCGATAAGAACTGGCTTCCATCTGGTGATTGGGACTGCAGCCTTCGGTTTTGCAGAATTCTTCCCATTCTTCTTGTGTGAAGAAAATGCATGTGTTCACAGATTTGATTTGTACGATTGGAACAAACCCAGCAGCTGGACTTAGTCCTACGGTAAGCCACTTGGAACCGCTTTTGTTGAGAAAAATAGGATGATTGCCCGATGAGTTGTTTTCGCAGGTAATAGCATCTTCCCTCATTTGTAAAGCGTTTTCAATAAAATTGTCGTATTGTTTAACTGTAACAAGAAATACATATTAAAATGTATTCATTATTATACGTACATAATTTACAATTTCAATAGAAAAAATGTTACTAAATACTTACTAATGAGCTTAGAATATTAATGCAAAATATTATTCATTGCGCGTTTGCAAACGTCACATTCTTCTTTTACAATTTTTTATACATTGATTCATTGCAGTATTTGCAACGTGGTTCTTCAATTTCTATACATGCAGGTCTTGAGTGACGCTCATTTAACAATATAAGGTTTGAAGTCACGTCGTAGAAGCTGTCAACTTCTCGGTTGATGTTAGCTATATAATACGGAAAATATCAGTTTTCACATAGAAATGAAAATGTCTGCGTTCTAACACCTATGAGATGGAATTTCTTTGGCATTAAGCAGTGTAGTCCACCACTCATTTTAATGGTTTCGACTAAAACATATAAAATATTAAATAATATATTTAATATATAACACTAAATAAAAATACTCACCAAAATATAACAATGAAGTGGCAGAGATTTGTATGTTGAAAAGAATTGTCGAATGCTAAAATAAAACACGTCAAATATTAAAAAATATTGAATAATATATTAAGCAATATATTATGTATTTAATAAATTAATAAATTCATTAAATAAAAAGCAAAATAATGTACTCACCTAAATATCGTTGTTGAAAGACGGTTTGTATGTCGCTATAACTTAGCGTATACTAATAAACATCCAGTCAAAAATTCTTCTTCTTTTATAGTTAACTATAATTAGAACTTGCTCCGAAAATTATTACGTCAGTAATTACTTATGTATTGTCAAATCTATATTTTCAAAATTACAAATTTATAAGTCATACGTTGCTACCCAAACACACGCATGTTGCCAGTCGAAACTTGTTTTTTTCTAGAAAAATTCTCGTGCTAATGACGAAAGGTACACTTTCTTTCGCTTATTAAGTAATTAGAAACTTATTTTTCCAAAACAACCTTGGTGATAATGAAATAGTTTGCACATAGAAGTAAATTCCTTCGCGGGGTCAACCATTATAATTAGCGGTAATTAGCGGAAGTAAATTCCTTCGCGGGGTCAACCATTATAATTTCCCGTAATTAGCGGTGCATGCCCCGCGGGCTTAAAGTGGCGCGATACCGGCTCAGTATACCTACTCACGCCCTTACGTCCTACAGTTGCTGCGACGTGTCATATACATTGAATATACCTATAATACGCTCTATACCCAAGAAAATAAGGGTCCTGTTAATCGCATTAAATACCTATAATAGTAAATATGTATAATAGAATAAAGTTCACTGGGGTTATACTAAAATTGTACAAAAAAAAAATCCGAATCGCAACTAACAAAATAAACACAAATAAGAAAGGATACATTATTCGTTTTTAATATTGCATATATTCGGGCGATTCGCCGAACTGTCCAATTAAAAATTTATGATAAATGATATCGAAAGGTTCCAAGCTCAGAGTCTCTGCTATGTTGGCTTCCGAATTTTGACCGGGTCATAGTAAAGTAAATGCATATATACAAAACAAAAGCAAAATAAAATAAAAATACAACATATGTACAAATATTTTCTAACAAAAGGTTTTCGCTTCTACCGTGATTTCCACGTCGAGTTTACGTGGTTTTCTGGTGCCACTCACACAATTTTTACCCTTGAAGAAGCCACTTACATTAGAGGCGAAACGTCAAATTCGAGTAAGTTTTTGCACACATTTTAAGTTTTCATTTTATTTTTATTTTATATACCGGGTGCGCCATTAGTGTGTCCGCGGAGTTAAGCTTAAGAACTAAAAAGATAGGAAACTGAAACTTTCTATGCGTATATAGTATGCCACAGCGCTTATTATAAAATTATTTATAAATATAAAGAGTGTTACATTTATTTAATTTTTTTAATTTAAACGGATTACTATGTTTTTTTTTGTAATTACTACGATGGCCGCCTAAATCACCTTTGCAATGATATACAGTTATGCGCACTTCTGACAATTAGTTTAGATTATATTGGAATTTCTTCAAAAATGTTGCAGGTACAGCATTTGACATTTTAAAACGTAGGCTAAAGATGTATCGAGTTATTCTTTGGATATCAGTTTGCGGACTAACACTTTATATGTTTTTGAATAGTGTAATGTAAAGATTTATACTGTCTGTTAAATAAGTTGTGTAACTATTAGCGAAATTCAAGCGCTTCTTTCTAATTTTTTTTAAATAGAACTAATATTTTTCAATATTGTCAGCAAATTCCCTGTAAAATTACCCTCAAAATGGTACCAATATCGTTACCGTATTTATGAAGATATTACACTTTTACATGAAATATCTTTAATATTATTCACTATTGAGTACATAGATAACATACATTATACCTAATACAAATCATTATTATATTAATTTTTAATTTATGAATAGTAAATTAATCTCAAAATTTAAATGATGCATTCATATGTTTCCATTCTGCTCTATGCACATTCTCAACCATCTAGTATGGACTGCCTTATAGTTTCAGTCATATTGTTCTCGTTCAAGTGAAAAAAGCATTTGTTATATGCTGCTTCATGTTTTCTGCGGTTGGGGAGGGGAGAGGGGAGGGGGAGGTCATGTAAATAATGCTTTTTATAGTAGATCACAAAAAAATCACAAGCGGTGAGATCTGTTTATCGTGGTGGCCAACTTATTGGACCTTCTTTTCCAATCCACCTATTAGTAGGTGTGTTCTTGTAGCAGCTTTGTTATGTGCGGGTGCATTATCGTGTTGGTACCATTATCTGTCCGTGAAGTTACTTGTTAGGCCTTCAAATAGTATTGGTAAATTATTTTGTAGTCTATAAATTTCACAATTTAAAGTATTGTCAAAGAAGAATGAAGCTACAAAGGCATTTCCTCAGATGCTTTCCAAAGTATTGACACAAAATGGGTTACACAAAATGAAGGTTACTTGTATGATAGTAGTACAATTATTTTCTATTCATTATTCCAGAATTAGCAAATATTACTTCATCGGTGAAAAATAGGTACCTACTTAATCTAGAAAATGTTGATCTTGGCGTAATCGTAAAAGCAGCCATTCACAATACATAATTCTCTTTTCAAAATCGGATTGTAGTAATCCTTGGTAAATACTAATTTTTTAAGGGTGAAACTTATGTTTTGTTTATAATTCGTCTCGTGCTAGTGATTGTAATTCCATGTTTTATTTCGAAATCACTCGTCGACACACCTGAATTTTCTATGATAGACTGAATGACGGTCACTTCACTATCTTCTGTAACCATGGTTTTTGTCCTTTCATGTTTGAAATAATTCACTGAACCAGATCAAAGGAATTTTACCAACAAATAGTCAAAGCTCTTGTAACGTCTACGGTTAGAATGTTCCACTGCATACATTCGTGTCGCTAATAGTGGATTTCGGTAAAAACAAAAATCATGTCTATTGTATCATTCCTTTCGAGATATTCATTTTAGTAAATGAAAGTAGATACAGAATAACTAAACGTATATAAGATGATCGTAGAGTTAGGCTCGGTTGTACAATATGCCGATAAACTACCCAATAGGGTTATCTTACCGACAAGTCTGTTGTGACCGTATTACAATCTACCAATATTATTGTCAGCCACGCTTTCGGTAAAATATTTTATTGGGTGCTCGAAGTTACCGATATGCTAGTTATCCAACAGATAACATAAACGTCAAACATAACCTTAATACTTCAGTTCAAAGTAGTATAAACGCGCGTATGTAATTTATATTTTTTCTGATAATTTACAAAAAAAATTAATAAAAATATACATAAACACACGGCTAATTACACAAAAGAGGAGTACTTACGGCTTGTGGAAAACTTTGCCCGCATAGTAGAGAACAAAAAAAAACGATGCGAAGTAATCGCAATGCAGACCTGCGCGGAAGGCATCTTAAATTGCCCGCAGGTTAATGGAGCAGTGGAAATTTTCTCTGACGGTCAGGCTGCCCTCAGAGCACTACAGGCTGTCAGGTTCGATTCCGAGGTAGTGCTACACTGCCATAAGACTCGTAAAACTGGCGGAACGTCTCAACACAACACTGAGATTGGTGCCAGGTCACTCTGGAATCAGAGGTAACGAAATATCTGACAAATTAGCTAGAGGCGCCAGTGAGACACCACTCGTGGGTCCAGAACCTACATGTGGGAACTCCTATGGCAGTATCAAAGCCTTTGTCAGATCTGAACTCGCTGTTAGGCATTGCTCCCACTGGAATGCACTTGCCGGCATGAGACACTGCAAAACTCTCGGGATTCGCCCGTACGAGGAAAAACTGCGCAAGGCAGTTTCTATGAGCAGGGCCAGGCTGAGGTTACCCACAGGAATCTTAACCGGTCACTGCGCACTAAACAAACACTTGCATCGCATGGGCATAGTAAACCCTCCCCGATGCAGAAACTGTGGGAATGCGGAGGAAACTCCAAGTGGACAGAGAGAGGCGGAGTTACTTCGGGGTCGGTCGTCTGTACGATCCTGGACTACGAAAACTAACTCTCGACCAGGTTGCGGACTTTTTCGTCCGAGTGCAACCTGGCTAAGAGGAGTAAAACAGCACGGGGGCACAATAGGTCTTCCTTTTGGTCGAGCTTGCCTTTATGGTTCGCCCGCCCGTGCAGTCCCAAAAAAAAAGATAACGCTATTGGGTAGTTTATCGGCATATTGTACAACCGCGCCTTAATGTGGGAATTTTTAACAGAGATTTGACATTTCATTAGATTCCTTTTGTTTCAAAATCATGGCTATCTAGCGGATGTCCCGGATATTGAACAATATTAAACATATTTCATATAAAAAGTGTAACATCTTCGAAAATACGGTAAACAAGTATTACAATATTGGTACCATTTTGAAGGTAATTTTACAGGAATTTGGTGACAATATATAACAATATTATTGAATTATACAGCATATTTCAGAAGTTATAGTCAATTCTATCTGAAAATTATTGCGTTATTATTATTCAGTTCAATGTCCTTTATATTCCGAACGAAACAGCTTGAAGTTATTATTTTACTAACATAGTTATTATATATTGTCAATAGTATGTACAGTGCGATTCAAAATACAATTATTATTATTATTATTTTATATAAAAAAAGGGAAGGGTACTTTATACACTTTCACTTTGACTAAGCATTTCCTATACCTATCTAAAATGGTTAATTTCTGAGATATTTAACGTTTTACAATGAAAGTTGAGCTGTTTAAAGATACTTGTAATATAAGAAATTATTCATGGTAGCAGTTATCAGTTAACTAACTACTTTTACATTTGGTATAGTTTGTTAGTTTTCAACGATTTAGTTGCTTTTTAAAACGAATTTTCCTGTTGAGGAATTAACAGGCATGATGTGAATATTGGGAGAATGCGTGAAAAATTATCTACTTGCGAAAATAATTTATCAGGGATACTATCCTGCGCAACAGCAACCTGAAAAAAATAACGTTGGAAAGGTTAATAGATCGCTTTACTCGGAGGGTTCTGTAATATATAAAAACCATGAAAGAAAAAACTGTTTTTCGAAGAAAATGAATTCAGTGTCATTCTAGCAGCTACAGACCAGCTATATATTAGTACACGAGAAATCTCGCGCCTATCAATGAAAAAAGCTGTCCAAACAATACTTCGCAAAAATAAATTGCCGCCAGACCGTATGCAGATGCATCAAAAATTACTCGACGATGACTTGCCCCACATAGTTGCTCGTCTTTGCGAATAGGGTCAACAACGAATCCGTAATCAAGTAGATTTCTTTAATGTTGTTCTTTTCGGAAATGAAGCTACGTTTCATAAAATGAAAATGTGAATCGATATAAATTTCATTATTATTCCGCAAATAATCATTGAACATGACATATGCTTACCACATGCAATGCAGAAGATATTTCGTCTATTGGCCAACGTACAACCAAATAATAGCCTCGAATTGCAAATTAGTATGCAGTCGTGTCGTTCTCCTAAATATTCGTAAAAAATGTGGTATTTACATAATGAAATCTAAATACATACTTTCGTGGAGTTAAATACGAAGAGAACAACCAATCCCCAGAGCTAACTGGGTTAAATTGACTTTTTCATGTGGGGTTAGATGAAAGACCTTGTATATCAAACACCGCTCACTACACAAAATGATATTATAGGTAGAAATTTAAGTCGATTATTTAAGGAACGACGGCAATGTTGTATTGACTTTTTTAGTGCACCTTTTGAATATTTTTCGTGAGATTCGTTACATTGCAAGCAATTGGCTTAAAAAAATCAATAGTTTTGTTCCACTTTCTTGGTATTTTATTTACTACAATGTAACTCGCATTCCTTCAAAGATGGTATTACAACGTTGCAAGAAAATATGACTAATTTGTTTCTTTCAGTATAGATCACAATTCAGAATCACAAAAGTATGGTAGAAAGAACGATGTTATACAAGGAAAATAACGTTGCCAAAATAGTTATTACGTAAAAGAAAGTAAGTATATCACATGTAGTGTTTGTATTTCTAATGTAATTGTACCATCTAAAGTATCAGTTATTTGGTTATCCATATCACTGTATTTATCTATTTCCGTTAATTCTACGATATCATGGCCGAATTTAAAGGAAACTCCGAATAACCACAGAAAACATTAATTAATTATACATACATTTAGTAAGTTTGTTTATAATCTTCCTTAGTGTCTTTTAAGTGTTGTGTCTTAAAAGGTTTGTGTACGTATTTGTAATTTTTCGCAATTCATTCAGAATTTACTAATTTTGCCACAATATAATATAATTAAATATGAACAACGAGTTCTAATCTCGACAACATACCAAATACGTCTTTGCTAGGTGTTCGTTAAGTTTTCTTATCGCAGAAAATGTAAGAGAATATTTTTTAGAAACTTTCAAATACTCACTAAAGCATAGCTTATTACCATAAGCAGTAGGTACTCCCCAGTGTATGTACGGTAACTGACAGAAGTAATGTCTCCCCCAGAGACCCGAAATCAAACTTTTCTTCGTAATGGGAGTGGTTTGTTTCCAAACGTTGTCACAAGTCGGTGCCTCATTTACATATTTACCTAGCGTGATTTATTGTCACTAGTTCAATTTATATTTCCGAGAAATAAGACGAATAAGTACGAAAGCCGCTGCAAGCGATATATAAATACCAATACGGATTGTGTCGAATATTGCCCGAGCTTTACGCTCGTTTTATATTATATTTTATATTTAATAATGTTAATTTACAGATTTTATAACATCCAAAAATGTTATATCACTAAATTATCTTCTTTCTGAGGTATGATTAACAATTAATTCTAGATGTAAATTATTTAAGAATCAAAGAATGATATACTAAATATATCATACACATATACTTCTTTGTTGAAGTAAAGTGTCTTTATAGCGATATATTTGCAATAACTGCAGGGATTATTATAATATTACTGCTATATAAATTACTAACTGATGACAGTAGTTTACAGTCCGCAACATTGAATATATTTCTAGTTTGTCCTGCTTATTATATCTTTGATCGACTCTATTATTCTAACTCTATTACCAATTTTATTTTCCTCACAATTATTATACCCACTTTTCACATAGTTTATTTGTCAATCACTTGAAGCTAGGTAATTATAAAAGACATTAGATTATAGACAAACTAAAGGTATTAATTTATATATCTATGATGGGTGGGTAAAAGAATATAAGTCAAATACACGCAAACTGAGAAAACATCACGTTTAGTTTTACGCCACACATTTTTAGCGTATTTAGGCTTAGCTTGTCAATGTAAAAGATGAAACGTATCCAAATGCTGTTTTAATTTGCTGAAAATAATAAGTACTATAGGAGATTTCGTTTTAAAATATCTATTTGCGAGAAAAATGTGACTTGTATTATTTTGCGCAACACAAATTGTGTGAGTTATATCACTACACTCATGACTTATACTGTAATGTGCAGTTTACACTAAGTGACTTATAGTATTATACACAATCAAAACTCGTTGGTTTTTTGAAAAGTTTTATTGATTGTAGCAAAACATAAAAGCGAACACAAAACCTTAGCCAAAACTAAAAATGTTCATCAAACATACAAAAGAAATTGTGAATAAGCTTATTGCTGGTCTTGGTCAAATTCTACAATGTCCGGGTAACTATCTTCTGCAGTTGCAGACGTTGGTAAGTCAAGGTAAAATTGTCTAAAATGAACAGATATAAGTGGTAGCAGATCAATCAAATTAGACTTCTTCTCTTCAGAAATAGGAGGCTTACGTGAATAACACTGACCAGGCGAAAGGGTTTCAGTTTTACCCCGTCTTGCAAAGGAAATCTCATTAAACTGCTCTTCATCATCGAGTGATTTTTTAAAATACACTTTTCCCGGTTCTTTTGTGTATCTAAACCATTGTGCGTCATGCCACTTAAACGGATGTCCCATAGAATCTTTTTTTCTAAGAACCAAGGAATTTTTGTACAAATCCGCAAAGTTTAAAAACATGTCATGAGTTAACTCTTTTACCAAAAACTTACGCCGTTTTCCCACTGTTCTCACTAACTGATACCAATCATGAGGATGAGAAATTTCCATTTCCAACTTCTTTTCTGCTTCTCTATTAGCGCATGGTCGACGTCACATTCCATGTGACTGTGACCGCTGACCATAAATTTGTGATCAATAGTTTCTAAAAATTTGTTGCGTTGCATAACAGTAAGAAACATTGCAGCTACATGTGAGTTTTTTTGTTTTGCCCACCACATGTATCTGAATAAAGAATAACCCTCTTTATATCAGGTGGCAAATTTATTAATTCTAAGAAGAGACATGTTGCAATTTGGTTTCCCCACGACCACCTTCGCCTTCATGCCACATAAAGCAAGTTACTGCTCCATTCCCTAGATCATGAAGCGTTAAGTTGTATGTCCATAATTGTCTTTTGTAAAAGGAAACTGATGAATTTACGAACGGCGTTGGAAGGCACTGCTGAAGATCAAACGTGTAGCACTTTGTGTCCTTATTTTCTTTAGCGTATATTTTGTCAGCATCTTTTTTTTGTAAGCATCATCCGCTTCCACATGGTGAGAATCAACTTCTCTTTGGATACTTTCTTTTACAGAGGCTTCGGCAACAGTAAGCTTCATGTGTAAAACATCACACTTATGGCATGTATCTACTTTAGGCTGTTTGAATGATAACTTAAGCTTATGAAACTCGCCTTCGTAAATGCGTCTTGAAACCACAACTTTTCGATTCTCTAAGTACAAACTGTACATTTTTTGCAAGGTCAGATGGGGAGGTAAATATTTGTTTTCATTTCTCCTTCTAGTGTAGTGGGATTCATAAGACGGAAATGAATTTATATGTTGGACTACTTCAAGTATTATCTGTGGACTGAATTTGTTCGCAGGTTCATGACAACCTCGTTTGTCATTATAAACCACGCCAGAAACTGATTTACCGGAATTTCGTAACGCCAACGTAACAAACATTTGTGTCTCACCTAACGTTTTCATAAAACAACCCCTACAAATCTTGATTTTCTGTCCATTAATTTTAAAATAGAAGGTGTGGCTTCTTTCTCTGTTTTTGGATTTAGCCGGATCATTTGTACGCGTCCTTTTTACTGCGGTTTTTGTTGTCTCAGAGTGGTTGGCAATATAAGTAACTCTCCTATCTCTGCTTCCAAGAGCCCAGTATTCTTTAAAAATAGATTTTCTCGTATTTTCTGGTAGTTTGTCTCGACATTTCAACCTGCAGCTTGGTAAAATGATCATTTCACGCTGCTTTATTTCTTTGCCTTTTGCTGTAACGTAAATTTGACCCGTATTCCTTTTTATCTTCCGTTCATTTCTGTTCTTCCTTGTATTGGGTCCATCTTTTAATCTCTTCTTAGCAATTACCGTCTCCACCTTTACTTTCTCTGCAAGATCTGGTCCTTTTCTTTTTAACTTTTGCCTTACAACTGCTATTGGAAGTTCATCACTGCTAGAAGCATTTGACTCTTCCTCTAAAACATCACCTTCCGGATCATAGTTTTTATCTTTCACACTATCATCATCGTCAAAATCTTGATCATATAAATCGGTATTTGCATATAGCGTTTCAACGTTTTCGGAGATTTTTAACAGACCTAGAAAAAATCATTATTTTGTGAAAACACTTAAAAACAATGCTATTTTATTTTTACTAGGCAATAAAAAAATTCAAAGTTGCAAAATGTTCCACTAAAAAAATGAAGTGACCTAACCTTAAAAATCTGTTCATACGGTGAAGACATCGTTTTTATGACAAATAAAACATGGTTAGGTTTCCAAAACGATTTTTTTACGAACCACATGTTTTTCTACTACATATTGACGAATGTTTGTTGTGACGTATATTATAAACTAACCTGGTGGGTTCTCACGCAGATTGATGGTGTTCTTCATTAAACCATTCACTTGTTCAGAACTTGGGAATGCTGCGTTACTAAATTCGACATTTATTAGAGAATCAGCGGTCGCAACATGTTCTGGACGAGCTAATGGTGGCAACCCTATAAGTTTTTAATCCATTTAAACATATTACTTCTAATTAAAACTTATTACTTTACCTAGGTCTTGGCGAGCAAGATCCACCATCCGTTTCGTTCTATCGGATGCCATTAAAATCTTAAAAATACTTCTTAAAACACAGAAAGACACTTGAAGCAAACTCAACACGTGGCTTACGATTTTCGCTACAAGCATAACCTCAAAATACACTAAATAAATCGGAATCTTTATTTTGTAACCAGTCCTTTTCCTTTGGTATTGATAGTATAAGTCGATCTATTTAGAGTAAAAGAGTATAAGTAAACTTATACTGGTTTTCCCACCAGAAATTAAAAAAATACATTTTTTAAATCGAGTAAAAGAGTGTAAGTCAACTTATATTGGTTTTCCCACCCAGAAACGTTTCCTTTTCAAGTTATACTGCATAAACCAACTTCAATAACACACCTATTTATTTTAATTGACTTATACTGTTTAGACCATCGGGTAGAACGTTTTTTTTTGTATGTATAAGTAACTTAAACTCATTTTCCCAAAATTATGACTTATACTGTTTTGCCCACCCACCATAGATATACCGGCGCAATTGTATAAAATCAAGAGTTTTATGGTAAATATTTGTATTCCTAATGAAAGTATACATAACATGCAACAATTCATAAAGTATTATTAATATACTTACATAATATACATATTCACGGAACTGGTTCGTTAGAACTTTCCGATGTTCCTGAAATCCTACAATTCTGAAACCTTGTATTTACGGATAGTGTCTTCTGGTCTGGCGAAATTATTTACGCTTTTCATCACTTCCGGTTTACCCGAAGTTCACGTCAACTTTCTTAATTTACACAGCATAGTATATTTTTTATGATTTTTTTAAATCGCTCATGAAATTCTGCATCAAAATTTACTAAGGTACCTTATACCCTAAATCAGCTGTGTTTGAGTTACAATTAGAGAGTTCTCTACTGCTTAATTCTCGTACCTAAAGATTTATTGCTGTTTGCTCTTTGATTTCGGCAAAACTTACCTCTAATTGTTGAATGCATTCTTAAAATCCACCTACCTGCAGAAATATATTCTTTTTCAGATACTTTTAATACCTGCATTATTACGTAGTATAGCGTTTGTCAACACCCATTACTATTAATGACATATAAACGCAAATAAAATAATTATTGTATTTCTTCTTATCCCTACTTAACTGAATTTAATAATGTGCTACAAATCAATTTTAGAACCATTGAAAAATTATTTATCAAAGCAGATAGACAAGAATCTATATTCATCTTAAGTTTGTTTCCTTAAAAACACTGATTCTAGAATTAATAACAAAACAGTAAACAAATAAAAATTTATTTCAAATAATAAAGAAGGTAAACGAAAAGGCAGACAAACTGAAAACAAATTAATACACAGAAAAAACTTTTTAATTATTGGTTGGTTCTGAAGGACATTTTCTGCACCATCATGCGAACATTCATTCTCTAAAGTATATGTAATAGGGTGGATCGAAAAACGCGTTTTTTCTGCAATACAATTCTAATAGCACGGAAAGCTTGCGCATAGGCGTCATTATAAATAAAAAAATACTAAAAACATTTTTTTCAAAATTTGAAATAGCGCAGAAGGCCTAAAGTTACCAAAAAAATATATTTATATTGGCTATGATAATGGATGAGAGAGCACACATTAGAGAACTTGGCTACAGGAGGATCCTTAAATCCAGAAATAAGCCATCGGCTGAAGGTTACGTAAAAGACTTCAAAATACCTTCAATAAATTTTGGTGTAACCGACTATACCGAACTAATTGATTGGTTAATCTGCAAGTTAACACCGCCGCCACTACTGTCGAAGATGCCAACTGAACACATTGTTTTTTATTGAAAGACAAAGCGCTACCTGAGTTTAACTACCTCAAATTCCCATGCCACACCCAGTCAGTTGAGAGGTGTGTAAAACTGTCTACAGAAGCAGCAGAAAAAGTGTGCGGGCATGAAAATCGAGATGGTTATATTAGAGTTACTTAGAAATCAAGACCAGTTTATCAGTTTGACCATTATTTGATTCTTTTTGTATATCTTTTATTAGACATCATCATAATTACCTATTTTCACTTCTTCAAGACTTTTAAAAATACTAACTTTTTCTCCATTTAATTTTAAAATATTGTTGTTCTATTTAACATTTCCGTAATTACATTTTCCGTGCCATTAATAGTTTATTATTTCTATGTTATATAATAATAATAATAATAATAATAGAGTTTATTTTTCAAACAATACACTTATATGACCAAGAAGAGAAAGTAGTGTTTAAAAACCACAGGATGTATCTCATGTATGACATAAGAGCACACATGGTCTACCTCAACACCCTGATGCAAACGAAAATAATATCATGAGAAAATGCCTACAACTAAAGCTTATACTAAATTCCGTGACAAACACCCACTTATAAATTAATCAAGAGTGCTACAAGTTAATGAGGCAAGTTACAAGTACATAAAGCATAGACAGAGAAAGGTAAGTATCAGATAGCACACACTACAGCCGCAGCAAATGCTTGTACGCGCATTTGAACCGTTCTCCAGTAAGTAGTTTTAAGTTGTTAGGTATGGTATTGTACACCCTAGCGATCTGATACGAAAAAGAGCGCTCATACAGAGCAGTCCGATGTAGTGGCGGTGTCAGCAAACCTTTAAATCTTAAATTTAGCGTATGCACGTCTGTACGAAAAGAAATTTTGTTATACAAATAAGCGGGCTGTCTGCTTTTTATGATTTTATGAAACAGACAGGTCATTCTCAAATGCCGCCTATCACTCATGTTGAGCCACTTCAACTCTGCAAGCTTGTGTGAAATATGGTCAAATTTTCGTAGCCCAAAAATTAGGCGAGCACAAGAATTCTGTACTCTCTGAATACGAGCGGCGCTATTGGCAGTAATACAAGGACCGTACAATTCGCAACCAAAAGAATTGAGCTTGCAGAGTTGAAGTGGCTCAACATGAGTCATAGGCGGCATTTGAGAATGACCTGTCTGTTTCATAAAATCATATCTCTGTAAAGCCATAAGCATGTGTTGTAGTATTTTCAGCGCTTTAAGGAGTGGTGTTTAAATATATTCAATAAAGATTTGTGGTCAATTTTTATAATAGTCCCATTAATTACCATCATTTGATCGAATCTGTTACATGCAAAGCCACAAAGTCTTCTTCAATCTGATCGCAATTTTTTCTACTTTCGTTAGTATGCATATCGAAATATTTCAGTGATTCCAAAACGCTTATTACATCTTTGATTTTTATCTTCTTTCTCTTCTTCTTCACCTTAATGCCATGACGTATTTTCTTTTACTAATTTTCGTAACAATGATAAATTTGAGCTTAAATTCTTGATAAATCTTCCCAAATAATTTAGCATTCATATAAATCATAATAGGTCTTTCTGTAATTGCTGTCACTTTCGACATGTCTGGCTTTAATCCTTCAACTGTGAAATAATGCCCAAAAATTGCATTAAGTTTACAATTGAAGCGTTGAATGGATAAAAGGGTTGACTGAATGAAGGGGGTAAGTGCCGTTATCTCCTTCTTTCTCACGATAGCAGCACATGCTTATAAGAAGTAGTGCGACGTTCGTGAAAGTTAGACACAAGATTAGTAAATACTTGTCCCCTTCATCCATGTCATAAACCTAATTTTGACACAAATGTTACATACCCCCTTTATCCATTTAACGCTTCAATTAGGTATTTTCCTTTAGACGTAATAACAAACTTTCCAAATTTTATTATGGTCTTTCAAAACTACTTCAATCCCCAATACTATATATAAGAATATCATCTGCTATTGTTTCGGCCCCCTCCAGATCATGAGTAAGTTCATATATTTTTGACTGCAATAATTTTGGACTCGAGGAAGTATCTACGGAATGGTGATCAAAATATGGTAAGTTTACTACTTTCTTCTGGTAGTTTCAATTGTCAGAACCCTTTTTCAGGATCTAGCACTGAAAAAAATTGCTTTTCCCAACTCAAGGAGTATCTCAGCAATTGTATTGAATTGGTAACGAGGTCGTTTCAATGCTTTTTTTCAGAGGAATGGGATTTAATCGATCTCGAAATTGATCTTAACTGGTAATTTTCCATAGCCCTCAAAATGTAGTGTTATATTTTACATACAATACGGACATTGGCTAAAACCAAATGAGCCTGCTAGTATCGATGGTTACGTGTTAGCATCCTGTTTTGGTAGGATTAATAACCTGCATGATGGCTCATGTATATTTCTTCAGTCGGGTACTGATTTTCCGGAACTCTCGTCTCTGAACGAAAAAAGTAACGAGTTAGTATTGGGAGTGCAGTGCTGTAAAAATTTCAAAGTCAAAAATAATCATCATAAATATCTATCGGCCTCCGCTTGGGAACATTTTGGGGGGGAATTTTTTGAATTATTGGACCAATACTAAGTGAAATTTCTTCTAAAATAAATTAGAATATATTATTGAGTGGTGATTGCAATATAGATCTAAGCAAGGGAGACACATTAAGAACATACAACCTGTACACGTCGGTTGGGTTTCCTACTAGAGTAACTAACACCCGTATGCATAGTCGTTCACTAGCGCAGCGCCAGCGAATCTTATCTTAAATGTTGTTGCAGACTCAACATTTCGCTGGCTAGCGCCTGCGCAAATTGCTGATATTTGAAGAGTCACCAGCCAGTCGCCAGTTGACATTCTTAAGTAGTGTACAGTTAAATGCTCGCCGGTTAGCGCAAACGCAGTTAGGAAATTTTCGGCGAGCGATCAAAGAAGGTGTTGATGTACTTTGTCTCTTCGCCGGGAATTATATCATTTCATTAGTGAAGTTGTGGTGTTTAGCCTGTTAGCTCTATAACAATTATATTATCACAGATACAGATATATATGCTTATTTGTCAGTTATTATAAATCTAGATTAAAGGTAATGGATGATCTGGTGATATATAATGAAATAAATGCTGAAATAAATGAGATGATTGATGTACTAAATGCTCTACCTAGAAGGTATATAAGAAATGCAGAAAACCCACTGGAATTCTACAACGAAAAACAATTTTTGCAACGGTATCGATTTTCGAAAGATGCAATTAATCAAATTATTTTACCAATTGTACAACGACAACTTGAACTTACGTCGAATAGAGGATTACCTATTCCTCCACTCTTGTGTTTGCTAATAGCTCTTCGTTATTATGCTACCGGAAGCTTTCAAGTAAGAAGTATTTATCTTTTTGCTTTTTATTATACTAATAATTCTTGTTCATATTTTAGACAGTATGCGGTGACCTTAGAGGAATTCATCAAAGCACTGTTTGTAGAATATTAAAAGAAGTTACCTATATAATAGCTGGGGAAATAAGACAGTACATAAAATTTCCTCCTACAGAACAAGAAGTATATCGCGTTTACAGAGAATTTTACAATATTTCACAATTTCCTCGTGTGATAGGCTGTATAGATTGTACGCACATATTAATAAAAAGTCCAGGTGGAAATTTTGCGGAAGTTTATAGAAATCGAAAGAGAAGTTTCTCGATTAACGTACAGGTAGTATATACCGTATAATACGGTGGCCCTAATTTGGAAATATTCGACATAGTAGCAAGATGGCCAGGCAGAGAACACGACTCTATGATATTTAATCGTAGCAGTGTGAAAACACGTTTTGAAAGAGGAACCCTACAAGGTTTTCTTCTTGGAGATAGCGGTTATCCGTGTTTGCGTTACTTAATGACACCATTAGTCAACCCAGAAAATGATGCAGAAGTTCGATATAACACCTCACAGATCAGAACACGGAATACGGTAGAAAGGCTGTTTGGTGTATGGAAAAGACGTTTCCCATGCTTAACTCGTACAACGGGAAACAAGTTGGAAACTATTTATGTTATAATTGTTGCGTGTGCTGTACTATACAATATTGGCATAAAAATAAAGGATGGTTATGGAGATGATGATCACATACCGCTTCAGGAAAATATACAGGATGGTGTCTATCTTAACCAAGCAGAATATATGCAGATTATAGCAGGACACGCAGTTCGACGAGCTCTAATTGAAAGACATTTCATATAATTTCATTGGTTGCATTAATATATTTCAAAAAATGTACTTTATCAAATAAATGAGTTTTATTCCAATAAAATAGTTATTAAAGGAATAAATAAGTTTTTATTTAATATGCTATCATTTTTGTTATGCTATATTATTTGTTATATTTTCCTTATTTCTTCTTTATTTCATGTAGTAAATAATATGACAAGTATGACTGTAGAAACGTTATTTAATTTTCAGAAACCTTGTATATACTTGTTCACGATTTAAGGGACAATGCTCCAATAGTATTTCAAACAGTAGAGATATAAATTAATATTTGAATATACAGACAAATTATTGGATTATCGGTAAATGCAGACCACAGTGAAAATATTTACACTTTACAGTATTTTAATGTAGACTTAAAGGTTTTATTGTCTGAAGATATTACTATGAATTGTTCAATGGAAATGCTGACCATGAATACTTCCAACTACGTCCAAGGTACATTGGGCCAATATATCAGAATTTATACACAAAGAAAAATTTCCTACCATAAATTTATATTCTGAGAATAGTTATTATTAACAGAAATTTCCAAATTAGCGAGTAACTTTTGTGGGTGATAAGAGCATTGCTGCCAACAAATATAAATATGTGCAAAAAAACTCATAAAAGTATTTGGATTAAAGTTTATTATATTACGATTAAAATTAAATTAGAATAACTTCTAATAAACATAACACATCCTTTTCACAGTAGCTACTAGTCATAATTACAAATTATATTTTTTAGCTTCTTCCTCCTTCATCTTCAATTCCAATTTTTGCCAGCGTCTTTTTAATTGTTGCCTCTTCTAACTTTTCTTTCTCTGTTTCAACTTGAATCTTATGCAATTCTAATTTCATTTCGCGCTCCAAAATCGCGGTGTTCAACCGTTCGTCCATTAATTTATCGACCAGTCGTACTCGTGAAACGGAGTTTTTTCTAGGAATTTTTGTGGTAGAAGTGCCTGGCATGTCACTATTTGTAGGGCGATCTGCCAAAGGGCTTCTGCTCCGATCTCTACGCTCCTCCGGAATGTGGACTGCTACCATATATATTAACAATACACATGAGAATAAATTGTTGTGACATTTATTCATACCTGATAAAACTTATAAATTATTATTATCATCCTCTACTGCTACTGTATCTGAATCAATAGCAGTCGAAATTTCAGTAAATACGGTATCCGCCAGAATAAACAGTACCGAAATCTAAGGTGCTATGGAGTTGCTTGTGTAATATGCATTTGTTATTATTGACTTAATTGATATTAATTAACCTAACAATGTTGCGCTGAAGTTGAATTTGAATTGAAAATGGTTTTAACAACGGCAGAAAAAGTGTTTTTGGTAGAACATTATTTTCGCTCATACGGAAATGGTCGCAATGATGGTCCAAGCTTACAACAGGTGGTAGTAAGATATCAACAACAGTTTAATAAAGCAGCTCCAAGTAAAAGTGTGATACTAGCTGTTGTTAAGAAATTTGCTAAGCTTACTTTTATTTGTTCATTTAGCAAAGCCACATTTTCTGTTTGTTTAGCTATCAATTTTAATATTTTTGTAGCCACAATTCTTCTTTGGAGCGTACCTAATTTTGGTCTTACAATAATTTTTGTATTGATAACTTTGCGCTGATTCATACTGTTAATTTCGAAGGACCATCTTGAATAATTAAACACCGTAATGTTTCAAAATATGTTGGTTTATTTAAACGTACAAACTGTAAAAACTGTGGCCTGTACCCCATACTTAGTTCTACCTTGTTCCGCGCACGACAACGCATTCACGTAGTACATGCTTTGCAGAGGTCACCACAATTACGGAATTATTAAACAAATACAAACTCAAACATTCTCCCTTGTGAATTGAGTATACTTTCAATCTGGTTTAATAAAGTGAAAAATTCTTCAAATGTTAGTAAGGTATTTTCTACAACCTCTCGAAGGTGATGTTTAACAGATTTAACAAACGCTTCAAACTTCATAAATTTTCTGGACAACTTTTTCATCATATAAATATTACCTAGCTCGATAACGCTTTGATGGATCTGCTTCCTCCTCGGCAAGTAGGTTCACCCTGTTAATCTAAACGAGAGGCCAAACTCCCAGCAAGGCACATTAACGCGTTATAGAGATAAATTTTCCCGAGAACCGTCTGATGAATCTGCTTCGCTCTGGGCAGGTTGGTTCACCTTGTTAATCTAAACGAGAGGACAGACCCCCAGGAAGGCACATTAACGCCTTTGAGCGCTGTGACCGTTCAAACTTCATAAATTTACTGGACAACTTTTTCATTATATAAATATTACCTAGCTCGATAACCGTTTGATGGATCTGCTTCCACCTCGGCATGTAGGTTCACCCTGTTAATCTAAACGAGAGGCCAAACTCCCAGCAAGGCACATTAACGCGTTATAGAGATAAATTTTCTCGAGAACCGTTTGATGAATCTGCTTCGCTCTGGGCAAGTTGGTTCATCTTGTTAATCTAAACGAGAGCACAAACCCCCAGGAAGGCACATTAACGTGTTTGAGCGCTGTGACCGTTCAAACTTTCATAAATTTTCTGCACAACTTTTTCATCATATAAATATTACCTAGCTCGATAACGGTTTGATGGATCTGTTTCCACCTCGGCAAGTAAGTTCAGCTTGTTTATCTAAGCGAGAGGCCAAACTCCCAGCAAGGCACATCAACGCGTTATAGAGATAAATTTTCCCGAGAACCGTTTGATGAATCTGCTTCGCTCTGGGCAGGTTGGTTCATCTTGTTAATCTAAACGAGATGACAAACCCCCAGGAAGGCACATTAACGTGTTTGAGCGCTGTGACCGTTCAAACATTCATAAATTTTCTGGACAACTTTTTCATCATATAAATATTACCTAGCTCGATAACCGTTTGATGGATCTGCTTTCACCTCGGCAAGTAGGTTCACCCTGTTAATCTAAACGAGAGGCCAAACTCCCAGCAAGGCACATTAACGCGTTATAGAGATAAATTTTCTCGAGAACCGTTTGATGAATCTGCTTCGCTCTGGGCAAGTTGGTTCATCTTGTTAATCTAAACGAGAGGACAAACCCCCAGGAAGGCACATTAACGCGTTTGAGCGCTGTGACCGTTCCAACTTCGTAAATTTTCTGGACAACTTTTTCATCATATAAATATTACCTAGCTCGATAACCGTTTGATGGATCTGCTTTCACCTCGGCAAGTAGGTTCACCCTGTTAATCTAAACGAGAGGCCAAACTCCCAGCAAGGCACATTAACGCGTTATAGAGATAAATTTTCTCGAGAACCGTTTGATGAATCTGCTTCGCTCTGGGCAGGTTGGTTCATCTTGTTAATCTAAACGAGAGGACAGACCCCCAGGAAGGCACATTAACGCCTTTGAGCGCTGTGACCGTTCAAACTTCATAAATTTTCTGGACAACTTTTTCATCATATAAATATTACCTAGCTCGATAACGGTTTGATGGATCTGTTTCCACCTCGGCAAGTAGGTTCACCTTGTTAATCTAAACGAGAGGCCAAACTCCCAGCAAGGCACATTAACGCGTTATAGAGATAAATTTTCTCTAGAACCGTTTGATGAATCTGCTTCGCTCTGGGCAAGTTGGTTCATCTTGTTAATCTAAACGAGAGGACAAACCCCCAGGAAGGCACATTAACGCGTTTGAGCGCTGTGACCGTTCAAACTTCATAAATTTTCTGGACAACTTTTTCATCATATAAATATTACCTAGCTCGATAACCGTTTGATGGATCTGCTTTCACCTCGGCAAGTAGGTTCACCTTGTTAATCTAAACGAGAGGCCAAACTCCCAGCAAGGCACATTAACGCGTTATAGAGATAAATTTTCTCTAGAACCGTTTGATGAATCTGCTTCGCTCTGGGCAAGTTGGTTCATCTTGTTAATCTAAACGAGAGGACAAACCCCCAGGAAGGCACATTAACGCGTTTGAGCGCTGTGACCGTTCAAACTTCATAAATTTTCTGGACAACTTTTTCATCATATAAATATTACCTAGCTCGATAACCGTTTGATGGATCTGCTTCCACCTCGGCAAGTTGGTTCACCCTGTTAATCTAAACGAGAGGCCAAACTCCCAGCAAGGCACATTAACGCGTTATAGAGATAAATTTTCTCGAGAACCGTTTGATGAATCTGCTTCGCTCTGGGCAAGTTGGTTCATCTTGTTAATCTAAACGAGAGGACAGACCCCCAGGAAGGCACATTAACGCCTTTGAGCGCTGTGACCGTTCAAACTTCATAAATTTACTGGACAACTTTTTCATTATATAAATATTACCTAGCTCGATAACCGTTTGATGGATCTGCTTCCACCTCGGCAAGTAGGTTCACCTTGTTAATCTAAACGAGAGGCCAAACTCCCAGCAAGGCACATTAACGCGTTATAGAGATAAATTTTCTCTAGAACCATATGATGAATCTGCTTCGCTCTGGGCAAGTTGGTTCATCTTGTTAATCTAAACGAGAGGACAAACCCCCAGGAAGGCACATTAACGCCTTTGAGCGCTGTGACCGTTCAAACTTCATAAATTTACTGGACAACTTTTTCATTATATAAATATTACCTAGCTCGATAACCGTTTGATGAATCTGCTTCGCTCTGGGCAGGTTGGTTCATCTTGTTAATCTAAACGAGAGGACAAACCCCATGGAAGGCACATTAACGCGTTTGAGCGCTGTGACCGTTCAAACTTCATAAATTTTCTGGACAACTTTTTATCATATAAATATTATCTAGCTCGATAACCGTTTGATGGATCTGCTTCTTCCTCGGCAAGTGGGTTAACCCTGTTAATCTAAACGAGAGGCCAAACTCCCAGCAAGGCACATTAACGCGTTATAGAGATAAATTTTCTCTAGAACCGTCTGATTAATCTGCTTCGCTCTGGGCAGGTTGGTTCATCTTGTTAATCTAAACGAGAGGACAGACCCCCAGGAAGGCACATTAACGCCTTTGAGCGCTGTGACCGTTCAAACTTCATAAATTTACTGGACAACTTTTTCATTATATAAATATTACCTAGCTCGATAACCGTTTGATGGATCTGCTTCCTCCTCGGCAAGTAGGTTCACCTTGTTAATCTAAACGAGAGGCCAAACTCCCAGCAAGGCACATTAACGCGTTATAGAGATAAATTTTCTCTAGAACCGTTTGATGAATCTGCTTCGCTCTGGGCAAGTTGGTTCATCTTGTTAATCTAAACGAGAGGACAAACCCCAGGAAGGCACATTAACGCGTTTGAGCGCTGTGACCGTTCAAACTTCATAAATTTTCTGGACAACTTTTTCATCATATAAATATTACCTAGCTCGATAACCGTTTGATGGATCTGCTTCCACCTCGGCAAGTAGGTTCACCCTGTTAATCTAAACGAGAGGCCAAACTCCCAGCAAGGCACATTAACGCGTTATAGAGATAAATTTCTCTAGAACCGTTTGATGAATCTGCTTCGCTCTGGGCAAGTTGGTTCATCTTGTTAATCTAAACGAGAGGACAGACCCCCAGGAAGGCACATTAACGCCTTTGAGCGCTGTGACCGTTCAAACTTTCATAAATTTACTGGACAACTTTTTCATTATATAAATATTACCTAGCTCGATAACCGTTTGATGGATCTGCCTTCTCCTCGGCAAGTAGGTTCACCTTGTTAATCTAAACGAGTGGCCAAACTCCCAGCAAGGCACATTAACGCGTTATAGAGATAAATTTTCTCTAGAACCATTTGATGAATCTGCTTCGCTCTGGGCAAGTTAGTTCATCTTGTTAATCTAAACGAGAGGACAAACCCCCAGGAAGGCACATTAACGCGTTTGAGCGCTGTGACCGTTCAAACTTCATAAATTTTCTGGACAACTTTTTCATCATATAAATATTACCAAGCTCGATAACCGTTTGATGGATCTGCTTCCACCTCGGCAAGTAGGTTCACCCTGTTAATCTAAACGAGAGGCCAAACTCCCAGCAAGGCACATTAACGCGTTATAGAGATAAATTTTCTCGAGAACCGTTTGATGAATCTGCTTCGCTCTGGGCAAGTTGGTTCATCTTGTTAATCTAAACGAGAGGACAGACCCCCAGGAAGGCACATTAACGCCTTTGAGCGCTGTGACCGTTCAAACTTCATAAATTTACTGGACAACTTTTTCATTATATAAATATTACCTAGCTCGATAACCGTTTGATGGATCTGCTTCCTCCTCGGCAAGTAGGTTCACCTTGTTAATCTAAACGAGAGGCCAAACTCCCAGCAAGGCACATTAACGCGTTATAGAGATAAATTTTCTCTAGAACCGTTTGATGAATCTGCTTCGCTCTGGGCAAGTTGGTTCATCTTGTTAATCTAAACGAGAGGACAAATTCCCAGGAAGGCACATCAACGCGTTTGAGCGCTGTGACCGTTCAAACTTTCATAAATTATCTGGACAACTTTTTTATCATATAAATATTATCTAGCTCGATAACCGTTTGATGGACCTGCTTCTTCCTCGGCAAGTGGGTTAACCCTGTTAATCTAAACGAGAGGCCAAACTCCCAGCAAGGCACATTAACGCGTTATAGAGATAAATTTTCTCTAGAACCGTATGATGAATCTGCTTCGCTCTGGGCAAGTTGGTTCATCTTGTTAATCTAAACGAGAGGACAAATTCCCAGGAAGGCACATCAACGCGTTTGAGCGCTGTGACCGTTCAAACTTTCATAAATTATCTGGACAACTTTTTCATCATATAAATATTACCTAGCTCGATAACCGTTTGATGGATCTGCTTCCACCTCGGCAAGTAGGTTCACCTTGTTAATCTAAACGAGAGACCAAACTCCCAGCAAGGCACATTAACGCGTTATAGAGATAAATTTTCTCGAGAACCGTTTGATGAATCTGCTTCGCTCTGGGCAGGTTGGTTCATCTTGTTAATCTAAACGAGAGGACAAACTCCCAGGAAGGCACATCAACGCGTTTGAGCGCTGTGACCGTTCAAACTTTCATAAATTATCTGGACAACTTTTTCATCATATAAATATTACCTAGCTCGATAACCGTTTGATGGATCTGCTTCCACCTCGGCAAGTAGGTTCACCCTGTTAATCTAAACGAGAGGCCAAACTCCCAGCAAGGCACATTAACGCGTTATAGAGATAAAATTTCTCGAGAACCGTTTGATGAATCTGCTTCGCTCTGGGCAGGTTGGTTCACCTTGTTAATCTAAACGAGAGGCCAAACTCCCAGCAAGGCACATTAACGCGTTATAGAGATAAATTTTCTCGAGAACCGTTTGATGAATCTGCTTCGCTCTGGGCAAGTGGGTTCATCTTGTTAATCTAAACGAGAGGACAAACCCCCAGGAAGGCACATTAACGCGTTTGAGCGCTGTGACCGTTCAAACTTCATAAATTTTCTGGACAACTTTTTCATCACATAAATATTACCTAGCTCGATAACCGTTTGATGGATCTGCTTCCACCTCGGCAAGTTGGTTCACCCTGTTAATCTAAACGAGAGGCCAAACTCCCAGCAAGGCACATTAACGCGTTATAGAGATAAATTTTCTCGAGAACCGTTTGATGAATCTGCTTCGCTCTGGGCAAGTTGGTTCATCTTGTTAATCTAAACGAGAGGACAAACCCCCAGGAAGGCACATTAACGCGTTTGAGCGCTGTGACCGTTCAAACTTCATAAATTTTCTGGACAACTTTTTCATCATATAAATATTACCTAGCTCGATAACCGTTTGATGGATCTGCTTCTTCCTCGGCAAGTAGGTTCACCTTGTTAATCTAAACGAGAGGCCAAACTCCCAGCAAGGCACATTAACGCGTTATAGAGATAAATTTTCTCGAGAACCGTTTGATGAATCTGCTTCGCTCTGGGCAAGTTGGTTCATCTTGTTAATCTAAACGAGAGGACAAACCCCCAGGAAGGCACATTAACGCGTTTGAGCGCTGTGACCGTTCAAACTTCATAAATTTTCTGGACAACTTTTTCATCATATAAATATTACCTAGCTCGATAACCGTTTGATGGATCTGCTTCCACCTCGGCAAGTAGGTTCACCTTGTTAATCTAAACGAGAGGCCAAACTCCCAGCAAGGCACATTAACGCGTTATAGAGATAAATTTTCTCTAGAACCGTTTGATGAATCTGCTTCGCTCTGGGCAAGTTGGTTCATCTTGTTAATCTAAACGAGAGGACAAATTCCCAGGAAGGCACATCAACGCGTTTGAGCGCTGTGACCGTTCAAACTTTCATAAATTATCTGGACAACTTTTTTATCATATAAATATTATCTAGCTCGATAACCGTTTGATGGATCTGCTTCTTCCTCGGCAAGTGGGTTAACCCTGTTAATCTAAACGAGAGGCCAAACTCCCAGCAAGGCACATTAACGCGTTATAGAGATAAATTTTCTCTAGAACCGTATGATGAATCTGCTTCGCTCTGGGCAAGTTGGTTCATCTTGTTAATCTAAACGAGAGGACAAATTCCCAGGAAGGCACATCAACGCGTTTGAGCGCTGTGACCGTTCAAACTTTCATAAATTATCTGGACAACTTTTTCATCATATAAATATTACCTAGCTCGATAACCGTTTGATGGATCTGCTTCCACCTCGGCAAGTAGGTTCACCTTGTTAATCTAAACGAGAGGCCAAACTCCCAGCAAGGCACATTAACGCGTTATAGAGATAAATTTTCTCTAGAACCGTTTGATGAATCTGCTTCGCTCTGGGCAAGGTTGGTTCATCTTGTTAATCTAAACGAGAGGACAAACCCCCAGGAAGGCACATTAACGCGTTTGAGCGCTGTGACCGTTCAAACTTTCATAAATTATCTGGACAACTTTTTCATCATATAAATATTACCTAGCTCGATAACCGTTTGATGGATCTGCTTTCACCTCGGCAAGTAGGTTCACCCTGTTAATCTAAACGAGAGGCCAAACTCCCAGCAAGGCACATTAACGCGTTATAGAGATAAATTTTCTCGAGAACCGTTTGATGAATCTGCTTCGCTCTGGGCAAGTTGGTTCATCTTGTTAATCTAAACGAGAGGACAAACCCCCAGGAAGGCACATTAACGCGTTTGAGCGCTGTGACCGTTCAAACTTCATAAATTTTCTGGACAACTTTTTCATCATATAAATATTACCTAGCTCGATAACCGTTTGATGGATCTGCTTCCACCTCGGCAAGTAGGTTCACCCTGTTAATCTAAACGAGAGGCCAAACTCCCAGCAAGGCACATTAACGCGTTATAGAGATAAATTTTTCTAGAACCGTTTGATGAATCTGCTTCGCTCTGGGCAAGTTGGTTCATCTTGTTAATCTAAACGAGAGGACAAATTCCCAGGAAGGCACATCAACGCGTTTGAGCGCTGTGACCGTTCAAACTTTCATAAATTATCTGGACAACTTTTTTATCATATAAATATTACCTAGCTCGATAACCGTTTGATGGATCTGCTTCCACCTCGGCAAGTAGGTTCACCTTGTTAATCTAAACGAGAGGCCAAACTCCCAGCAAGGCACATTAACGCGTTATAGAGATAAATTTTCTCGAGAACCGTTTGATGAATCTGCTTCGCTCTGGGCAGGTTGGTTCATCTTGTTAATCTAAACGAGAGGACAGACCCCCAGGAAGGCACATTAACGCGTTTGAGCGCTGTGACCGTTCAAACTTCATAAATTTACTGGACAACTTTTTCATTATATAAATATTACCTAGCTCGATAACCGTTTGATGGATCTGCTTCTTCCTCGGCAAGTAGGTTCACCTTGTTAATCTAAACGAGAGGCCAAACTCCCAGCAAGGCACATTAACGCGTTATAGAGATAAATTTTCTCTAGAACCATTTGATGAATCTGCTTCGCTCTGGGCAAGTTGGTTCATCTTGTTAATCTAAACGAGAGGACAAACCCCCAGGAAGGCACATTAACGCGTTTGAGCGCTGTGACCGTTCAAACTTCATAAATTTTCTGGACAACTTTTTCATCATATAAATATTACCTAGCTCGATAACCGTTTGATGGATCTGCTTCCACCTCGGCAAGTAGGTTCACCTTGTTAATCTAAACGAGAGGCCAAACTCCCAGCAAGGCACATTAACGCGTTATAGAGATAAATTTTCTCGAGAACCGTTTGATGAATCTGCTTCGCTCTGGGCAAGTTGGTTCATCTTGTTAATCTAAACGAGAGGACAAAGGCACCCCAGGAAGGCACATTAACGCCTTTGAGCGCTGTGACCGTTCAAACTTCATAAATTTACTGGACAACTTTTTCATTATATAAATATTACCTAGCTCGATAACCGTTTGATGGATCTGCCTCCTCCTCGGCAAGTAGGTTCACCTTGTTAATCTAAACGAGAGGCCAAACTCCCAGCAAGGCACATTAACGCGTTATAGAGATAAATTTTCTCGAGAACCGTTTGATGAATCTGCTTCGCTCTGGGCAAGTTGGTTCATCTTGTTAATCTAAACGAGAGGACAAACAAACCCCCAGGAAGGCACATTAACGCGTTTGAGCGCTGTGACCGTTCAAACTTTCATAAATTATCTGGACAACTTTTTCATCATATAAATATTATCTAGCTCGATAACCGTTTGATGGATCTGCTTCTTCCTCGGCAAGTGGGTTCACCCTGTTAATCTAAACGAGAGGCCAAACTCCCAGCAAGGCACATTAACGCGTTATAGAGATAAATTTTCTCTAGAACCGTTTGATGAATCTGCTTCGCTCTGGGCAAGTTGGTTCATCTTGTTAATCTAAACGAGAGGACAAACTCCCAGGAAGGCACATCAACGCGTTTGAGCGCTGTGACCGTTCAAACTTTCATAAATTATCTGGACAACTTTTTCATCATATAAATATTACCTAGCTCGATAACCGTTTGATGGATCTGTTTCCACCTCGGCAAGTAGGTTCACCTTGTTAATCTAAACGAGAGGCCAAACTCCCAGCAAGGCACATTAACGCGTTATAGAGATAAATTTTCTCGAGAACCGTTTGATGAATCTGCTTCGCTCTGGGCAGGTTGGTTCATCTTGTTAATCTAAACGAGAGGACAAACTCCCAGGAAGGCACATCAACGCGTTTGAGCGCTGTGACCGTTCAAACTTTTTCATAAATTATCTGGACGTTTGAACTTTTTCATCATATAAATATTATCTAAACGAGAGGCCAAACTCGATAACCGTTTGATGGATCTGCTTCCTTCCTCGGCAAGTTGGTTCACCTTGTTAATCTAAACGAGAGGCCAAACTCCCAGCAAGGCACATTAACGCGTTATAGAGATAAATTTTCTCGAGAACCGTTTGATGAATCTGCTTCGCTCTGGGCAAGTTGGTTCATCTTGTTAATCTAAACGAGAGGACAAACCCCCAGGAAGGCACATTAACGCGTTTGAGCGCTGTGACCGTTCAAACTTTCATAAATTTTCTGGACAACTTTTTCATCATATAAATATTACCTAGCTCGATAACCGTTTGATGGATCTGCTTCCACCTCGGCAAGTTGGTTCACCCTGTTAATCTAAACGAGAGGCCAAACTCCCAGCAAGGCACATTAACGCGTTATAGAGATAAATTTTCTCGAGAACCGTTTGATGAATCTGCTTCGCTCTGGGCAAGTTGGTTCATCTTGTTAATCTAAACGAGAGGACAGACCCCCAGGAAGGCACATTAACGCCTTTGAGCGCTGTGACCGTTCAAACTTCATAAATTTACTGGACAACTTTTTCATTATATAAATATTATCTAGCTCGATAACCGTTTGATGGATCTGCTTCTTCCTCGGCAAGTGGGTTAACCTTGTTAATCTAAACGAGAGGCCAAACTCCCAGCAAGGCACATTAACGCGTTATAGAGATAAATTTTCTCGAGAACCGTTTGATGAATCTGCTTCGCTCTGGGCAAGTTGGTTCATCTTGTTAATCTAAACGAGAGGACAAACCCCCAGGAAGGCACATTAACGCGTTTGAGCGCTGTGACCGTTCAAACTTCATAAATTTTCTGGACAACTTTTTCATCATATAAATATTACCTAGCTCGATAACCGTTTGATGGATCTGCTTCCACCTCGGCAAGTAGGTTCACCCTGTTAATCTAAACGAGAGGCCAAACTCCCAGCAAGGCACATTAACGCGTTATAGAGATAAATTTTCTCTAGAACCGTTTGATGAATCTGCTTCGCTCTGGGCAAGTTGGTTCATCTTGTTAATCTAAACGAGAGGACAAATTCCCAGGAAGGCACATCAACGCGTTTGAGCGCTGTGACCGTTCAAACTTTCATAAATTATCTGGACAACTTTTTCATCATATAAATATTATCTAGCTCGATAACCGTTTGATGGATCTGCTTCTTCCTCGGCAAGTGGGTTCACCTTGTTAATCTAAACGAGAGGCCAAACTCCCAGCAAGGCACATTAACGCGTTATAGAGATAAATTTTCTCTAGAACCGTTTGATGAATCTGCTTCGCTCTGGGCAAGTTGGTTCATCTTGTTAATCTAAACGAGAGGACAAATTCCCAGGAAGGCACATCAACGCGTTTGAGCGCTGTGACCGTTCAAACTTTCATAAATTATCTGGACAACTTTTTCATCATATAAATATTACCTAGCTCGATAACCGTTTGATGGATCTGCTTCCACCTCGGCAAGTAGGTTCACCTTGTTAATCTAAACGAGAGGCCAAACTCCCAGCAAGGCACATTAACGCGTTATAGAGATAAATTTTCTCTAGAACCGTTTGATGAATCTGCTTCGCTCTGGGCAGGTTGGTTCATCTTGTTAATCTAAACGAGAGGACAAACCCCCAGGAAGGCACATTAACGTGTTTGAGGGCTGTGACCGTTCAAACTTTCATAAATTATCTGGACAACTTTTTCATCATATAAATATTACCTAGCTCGATAACCGTTTGATGGATCTGCTTTCACCTCGGCAAGTAGGTTCACCCTGTTAATCTAAACGAGAGGCCAAACTCCCAGCAAGGCACATTAACGCGTTATAGAGATAAATTTTCTCGAGAACCGTTTGATGAATCTGCTTCGCTCTGGGCAAGTTGGTTCATCTTGTTAATCTAAACGAGAGGACAAACCCCAGGAAGGCACATTAACGCGTTTGAGCGCTGTGACCGTTCAAACTTCGTAAATTTTCTGGACAACTTTTTCATCATATAAATATTACCTAGCTCGATAACCGTTTGATGGATCTGCTTCCACCTCGGCAAGTAGGTTCACCTGTTAATCTAAACGAGAGGCCAAACTCCCAGCAAGGCACATTAACGCGTTATAGAGATAAATTTTCTCTAGAACCGTTTGATGAATCTGCTTCGCTCTGGGCAAGTTGGTTCATCTTGTTAATCTAAACGAGAGGACAAATTCCCAGGAAGGCACATCAACGCGTTTGAGCGCTGTGACCGTTCAAACTTTCATAAATTATCTGGACAACTTTTTATCATATAAATATTATCTAGCTCGATAACCGTTTGATGGACCTGCTTCTTCCTCGGCAAGTGGGTTAACCTTGTTAATCTAAACGAGAGGCCAAACTCCCAGCAAGGCACATTAACGCGTTATAGAGATAAATTTTCTCTAGAACCGTATGATGAATCTGCTTCGCTCTGGGCAAGTTGGTTCATCTTGTTAATCTAAACGAGAGGACAAACCCCCAGGAAGGCACATTAACGCGTTTGAGCGCTGTGACCGTTCAAACTTTCATAAATTTTCTGGACAACTTTTTCATTATATAAATATTACCTAGCTCGATAACCGTTTGATGGATCTGCTTCCACCTCGGCAAGTAGGTTCACCTTGTTAATCTAAACGAGAGGCCAAACTCCCAGCAAGGCACATTAACGCGTTATAGAGATAAATTTTCTCTAGAACCGTTTGATGAATCTGCTTCGCTCTGGGCAGGTTGGTTCATCTTGTTAATCTAAACGAGAGGACAGACCCCAGGAAGGCACATTAACGCCTTTGAGCGCTGTGACCGTTCAAACTTCATAAATTATCTGGACAACTTTTTCATTATATAAATATTACCTAGCTCGATAACCGTTTGATGGATCTGCTTCCTCCTCGGCAAGTAGGTTCACCTTGTTAATCTAAACGAGAGGCCAAACTCCCAGCAAGGCACATTAACGCGTTATAGAGATAAATTTTCTCTAGAACCGTTTGATGAATCTGCTTCGCTCTGGGCAAGTTGGTTCATCTTGTTAATCTAAACGAGAGGACAAACCCCCAGGAAGGCACATTAACGCGTTTGAGCGCTGTGACCGTTCAAACTTCATAAATTTACTGGACAACTTTTTCATTATATAAATATTACCTAGCTCGATAACCGTTTGATGGATCTGCTTCCTCCTCGGCAAGTAGGTTCACCTTGTTAATCTAAACGAGAGGCCAAACTCCCAGCAAGGCACATTAACGCGTTATAGAGATAAATTTTCTCTAGAACCGTTTGATGAATCTGCTTCGCTCTGGGCAAGTTGGTTCATCTTGTTAATCTAAACGAGAGGACAAACCCCCAGGAAGGACATTAACGCGTTTGAGCGCTGTGACCGTTCAAACTTCATAAATTTTCTGGACAACTTTTTCATTATATAAATATTACCTAGCTCGATAACCGTTTGATGGATCTGCTTCTTCCTCGGCAAGAGTAGGTTCACCTTGTTAATCTAAACGAGAGGCCAAACTCCCAGCAAAGCACATTAACGCGTTATAGAGATAAATTTTCTCTAGAACCGTTTGATGAATCTGCTTCGCTCTGGGCAGGTTGGTTCATCTTGTTAATCTAAACGAGAGGACAAACCCCAGGAAGGCACATTAACGCGTTTGAGCGCTGTGACCGTTCAAACTTTCATAAATTTTCTGGACAACTTTTTTCATTATATAAATATTATCTAGCTCGATAACCGTTTGATGGATCTGCTTCTTCCTCGGCAAGTGGGTTAACCTTGTTAATCTAAACGAGAGGCCAAACTCCAAGCAAGGCACATTAACGCGTTATAGAGATAAATTTTCTCTAGAACCGTTTGATGAATCTGCTTCGCTCTGGGCAGGTTGGTTCATCTTGTTAATCTAAACGAGAGGACAGACCTCCAGGAAGGCACATTAACGCCTTTGAGCGCTGTGACCGTTCCAAACTTCATAAATTTACTGGACAACTTTTTCATTATATAAATATTACCTAGCTCGATAACCGTTTGATGGATCTGCCTCCTCCTCAGCAAGTAGGTTCACCTTGTTAATCTAAACGAGAGGCCAAACTCAAGAAGCAAAGCACATTAACGCGTTATAGAAGTTGGCCCCAACAAGACAATTTGATGAATCTGCTTAAACAAGGCAAGTTGGTTCGCTCTTGTTAATCTAAACGAGAGGACAAACCCCCATGAAAGCACATTAACGCGTTTGAGCGCTGTGACCGTTCAAACGTCATAAATTTACTGGACAACTTTTTCATTTATATAAATATTACCTAGCTCGATACCCGTTTGATGGATCTGCTTCCACCTCGGCAAGTAGGTTCACCTTGTTAATCTAAACGAGAGGCCAAACTCCCAGCAAGGCACATTAACGCGTTATAGAGATAAATTTTTCTCTAGAACCGTTTGATGAATCTGCTTCGCTCTGGGCAAGTTGGTTCATCTTGTTAATCTAAACGAGAGGACAAACCCCCAGGAAGGCACATTAACGCGTTTGAGCGCTGTGACCGTTCAAACTTTCATAAATTTTCTGGACAACTTTTTC
>CM043023.1:2864434-2926884 GCA_023690525.1 Holotrichia oblita
TTCCTCCTCGGCAAGATTCACCAGTTAATCTAAACGAGAGGACAAACCCCCAGCAAGGCACATTAACGCGTTATAGAGATACATTTTCTCGCGAACCGTTTGATGAATCTGCTTCGCTCTGGGCAAGTTGGTTCATCTTGTTAATCTAAACGAGAGGACAAACCCCCAGGAAGGCACATTAACGCGTTTGAGCGCTGTGACCGTTCAAACTTTCATAAATTTTCTGGACAACTTTTCATCATATAAATATTACCTAGCTCGATAACCGTTTGATGGATCTACTTCGCTCTCGGGCATGGTTCATCTTGTTAATCTAAACGAGAGGACAAACCCCCAGCAAGGCACATTAACGCGTTATAGAGATACATTTTCTCGCGAACCGCTTGATGAATCTGCTTCGCTCTGGGCAAGTTGGTTCATCTTGTTAATCTAAACGAGAGGACAAACCCCCAGGAAGGCACATTAACGCGTTTGAGCGCTGTGACCGTTCAAACTTTCATACATTGACGCGTTATAGAGATACATTTTCTCGAGAACCGTTTGATGAATCTGCTTCGCTCTGGGCAAGTTGGTTCATCTTGTTAATCTAAACGAGAGGACAAACCCCCAGGAAGGCACACTAACGCGTTTGAGCGCTGTGACCGTTCAAACTTTCATAAATTTTCTGGACAACTTTTTCATCATATAAATATTACCTAGCTCGATAACCGTTTGATGGATCTGCTTCCTCCTCGGCAAATAGGTTCACCTTGTTAATCTAAACGAGAGGACAAACCCCCAGCAAGGCACATTAACGCGTTATAGAGATACATTTTCTCGCGAACCGCTTGATGAATCTGCTTCGCTCTGGGCAAGTTGGTTCATCTTGTTAATCTAAACGAGAGGACAAACCTCCAGGAAGGCACATTAACGCGTTTGAGCGCTGTGACCGTTCAAACTTTCATAAATTTTCTGGACAACTTTTTCATCATATAAATATTACCTAGCTCGATAACCGTTTGATGGATCTACTTCGCTCTCGGCCAGATGGTTCATCTTGTTAATCTAAACGAGAGGACAAACCCCCCCAGCAAGGCACATTAACGCGTTGATGAGTTCAAACTTTCATAAATTTTCTGGACAACTTTTCATCATATTTTAACCTCAGATGGTTCGATCTAAACGAGAGGACAAACCGCTTGATGAATCTCGCGAACTTCGCTCTGGGCAAGTTGGTTCATCTTGTTAATCTAAACGAGAGGACAAACCCCAGGAAGGCACATTAACGCGTTTGAGCGCTGTGACCGTTCAAACTTTCATAAATTTTCTGGACAACTTTTCATCATATAAATATTACCTAGCTCGATAACCGTTTGATGGATCTACTTCGCTCTCGGCCAGATGGTTCACCAGGAAGGCACACTAACGCGTTTGAGCGCTGTGACCGTTCAAACTTTCATAAATTTTCTGGACAACTTTTCATCATATAAATATTACCTAGCTCGATAACCGCTTGATGGATCTAAACGAGAGGACAAACCCCCAGCAAGGCACTTCGCTCTCGGAACAGCTCTGGTTCATCTTGTTAATCTAAACGAGAGGACAAACCCCCAGGAAGGCACATTAACGCGTTTGAGCGCTGTGACCGTTCAAACTTTCATAAATTTTCTGGACAACTTTTTCATCATATAAATATTACCTAGCTCGATAACCGTTTGATGGATCTACTTCGCTCTCGGACAGATGGTTCATCTTGTTAATCTAAACGAGAGGACAAACCCCCAGCAAGGCACATTAACGCGTTATAGAGATACATTTTCTCGCGAACCGCTTGATGAATCTGCTTCGCTCTGGGCAAGTTGGTTCATCTTGTTAATCTAAACGAGAGGACAAACCCCCAGGAAGGCACATTAACGCGTTTGAGCGCTGTGACCGTTCAAACTTTCATAAATTTTCTGGACAACTTTTTCATCATATAAATATTACCTAGCTCGATAACCGTTTGATGGATCTGCTTCCTCCTCGGGCAAGTGGTTCATCTTGTTAATCTAAACGAGAGGACAAACCCCCAGCAAGGCACATTAACGCGTTATAGAGATACATTTTCTCGCGAACCGCTTGATGAATCTGCTTCGCTCTGGGCAAGTTGGTTCATCTTGTTAATCTAAACGAGAGGACAAACCCCCAGGAAGGCACATTAACGCGTTTGAGCGCTGTGACCGTTCAAACTTTCATAAATTTTCTGGACAACTTTTCATCATATAAATAATTACCTAGCTCGATAACCGCTTGATGACCGCTTGATGATCTATCTACTTCGCTCTCTGGGCAAGTTGGTTCATCTTGTTAATCTAAACGAGAGGACAAACCCCCAGGAAGGCACATTAACGCGTTTGAGCGCTGTGACCGTTCAAACTTTCATAAATTTTCTGGACAACTTTTTCATCATATAAATATTACCTAGCTCGATAACCGTTTGATGGATCTACTTTAACTCGGCAAGTGGTTCACCTTGTTAATCTAAACGAGAGGACAAACCCCTGGACAAGGCACATTAACGCGTTATAGAGATACATTTTCTCGCGAACCGCTTGATGAATCTGCTTCGCTCTGGGCAAGTTGGTTCATCTTGTTAATCTAAACGAGAGGACAAACCCCCAGGAAGGCACATTAACGCGTTTGAGCGCTGTGACCGTTCAAACTTTCATAAATTTTCTGGACAACTTTTCATCATATAAATATTACCTAGCTCGATAACCGTTTGATGGATCTGCTTCGCTCCTCGGCAAGTGGTTCATCTTGTTAATCTAAACGAGAGGACAAACCCCCAGCAAGGCACATTAACGCGTTATAGAGATACATTTTCTCGCGAACCGCTTGATGAATCTGCTTCGCTCTGGGCAAGTTGGTTCATCTTGTTAATCTAAACGAGAGGACAAACCCCCAGGAAGGCACATTAACGCGTTTGAGCGCTGTGACCGTTCAAACTTTCATAAATTTTCTGGACAACTTTTCATCATATAAATATTACCTAGCTCGATAACCGTTTGATGGATCTACTTCGCTCTCGGACAGATGGTTCATCTTGTTAATCTAAACGAGAGGACAAACCCCCAGCAAGGCACATTAACGCGTTATAGAGATACATTTTCTCGCGAAACTTTGATGAATCTGCTTCGCTCTGGGCAAGTTGGTTCATCTTGTTAAAACGAAGGACAAAGCTCAGGATAACCGTTTGATGGACCGTTCAAACTTTCATAAATTTTCTGGACAACTTTTCATCATATAAATATTACCTAGATGTTTTGGATCTTGTTAATCTAAACGAGAGGACAAACCCCTCAGCAAGGCACATTAACGCGTTATAGAGATACATTTTCTCGAGAACCGTTTGATGAATCTGCTTCGCTCTGGGCAAGTTGGTTCATCTTGTTAATCTAAACGAGAGGACAAACCCCCAGGAAGGCACATTAACGCGTTTGAGCGCTGTGACCGTTCAAACTTTCATAAATTTTCTGGACAACTTTTCATCATATAAATATTACCTAGCTCGATAACCGTTTGATGGCTCGGCAAGATGGTTCATCTTGTTAATCTAAATGGATCAGCAAGGCACATTAACGCGTTATAGAGATACTCTCGGAACCGCTTGATGAATCTGCTTTCAGTTGGTTCTTGTTAATCTAAACGAGAGGACAAACCCCCAGGAAGGCACATTAACGCGTTTGAGCGCTGTGACCGTTCAAACTTTCATAAATTTTCTGGACAACTTTTCATCATATAAATATTACCTAGCTCGATAACCGTTTGATGGATCTACTTCGCTCTCGGGCAAGTGGTTCATCTTGTTAATCTAAACGAGAGGACAAACCCCCAGCAAGGCACATTAACGCGTTATAGAGATACATTTTCTCGCGAACCGCTTGATGAATCTGCTTCGCTCTGGGCAAGTTGGTTCATCTTGTTAATCTAAACGAGAGGACAAACCCCCAGGAAGGCACATTAACGCGTTTGAGCGCTGTGACCGTTCAAACTTTCATAAATTTTCTGGACAACTTTTCATCATATAAATATTACCTAGCTCGATAACCGTTTGATGGATCTACTTCCTCTCGGCAGATGGTTCATCTTGTTAATCTAAACGAGAGGACAAACCCCCAGCAAGGCACATTAACGCGTTATAGAGATACATTTTCTCGCGAACCGCTTGATGAATCTGCTTCGCTCTGGGCAAGTTGGTTCATCTTGTTAATCTAAACGAGAGGACAAAAACCCCAGGAAGGCACATTAACGCGTTTGAGCGCTGTGACCGTTCAAACTTTCATAAATTTTCTGGACAACTTTTCATCATATAAATATTACCTAGCTCGATAACCGTTTGATGGATCTACTTCCTTTGATGGATCTACTTAACGCTACATTTTCTCGGAACCGCTTGATGAATCTGCTTCGCTCTGGGCAAGTTGGTTCATCTTGTTAATCTAAACGAGAGGACAAACCCCCAGGAAGGCACATTAACGCGTTTGAGCGCTGTGACCGTTCAAACTTTCATAAATTTTCTGGACAACTTTTTCATCATATAAATATTACCTAGCTCGATAACCGTTTGATGGATCTACTTCGCTCTCGGACAGATGGTTCATCTTGTTAATCTAAACGAGAGGACAAACCCCCAGCAAGGCACATTAACGCGTTATAGAGATACATTTTCTCGCGAACCGCTTGATGAATCTGCTTCGCTCTGGGCAAGTTGGTTCATCTTGTTAATCTAAACGAGAGGACAAACCCCCAGGAAGGCACATTAACGCGTTTGAGCGCTGTGACCGTTCAAACTTTCATAAATTTTCTGGACAACTTTTCATCATATAAATATTACCTAGCTCGATAACCGTTTGATGGATCTACTTCGCTCTCGGACAGATGGTTCATCTTGTTAATCTAAACGAGAGGACAATCCCTCAGCAAGGCACATTAACGCGTTATAGAGATACATTTTCTCGAGAACCGTTTGATGAATCTGCTTCGCTCTGGGCAAGTTGGTTCATCTTGTTAATCTAAACGAGAGGACAAACCCCCAGGAAGGCACACTAACGCGTTTGAGCGCTGTGACCGTTCAAACTTTCATAAATTTTCTGGACAACTTTTTCATCATATAAATATTACCTAGCTCGATAACCGTTTGATGGATCTGCTTCGCTCGGGCAAGTGGTTCATCTTGTTAATCTAAACGAGAGGACAAACCCCCAGCAAGGCACATTAACGCGTTATAGTTCAAACTTTCATAAAGATACATTTTCTAGCTCGATAACCGCTTGATGAATCTGCTTCGCTCTGGGCAAGTTGGTTCATCTTGTTAATCTAAACGAGAGGACAAACCCCCAGGAAGGCACATTAACGCGTTTGAGCGCTGTGACCGTTCAAACTTTCATAAATTTTCTGGACAAGTTTTCATCTTATAAATATTACTAAGCTCGATAACCGTTTGATGGATCACTTAACGCGTTTGGCAGATGGTTCACCTTGTTAATCTAAACGAGAGGACATTTTCCCCACAAGGCACATTAACGCGTTATAAAGATACATTTTCTCGCGAACCGTTTGATGAATCTGCTTCGCTCTGGGCAAGTTGGTTCATCTTGTTAATCTAAACGAGAGGACAAACCCCCAGGAAGGCACATTAACGCGTTTGAGCGCTGTGACCGTTCAAACTTTCATAAATTTTCTGGACAACTTTTTTTCATCATATAAATGGATTACCTGGCTCGATAACCGTTTGATGGATCTGCTTCGCTCTCGGCCAGCAAGTTGGTTCATCTTGTTAATCTAAACGAGAGGACAAACCCCCAGGAAGGCACACTAACGCGTTTGAGCGCTGTGACCGTTCAAACTTTCATAAATTTTCTGGACAACTTTTCATCATATAAATATTACCTAGCTCGATAACCGTTTGATGGATCTACTTCGCTCTCGGACAGATGGTTCATCTTGTTAATCTAAACGAGAGGACAAACCCTCAGCAAGGCACATTAACGCGTTATAGAGATACATTTTCTCGCGAACCGCTTGATGAATCTGCTTCGCTCTGGGCAAGTTGGTTCATCTTGTTAATCTAAACGAGAGGACAAACCCCCAGGAAGGCACATTAACGCGTTTGAGCGCTGTGACCGTTCAAACTTTCATAAATTTTCTGGACAACTTTTCATCATATAAATATTACCTAGCTCGATAACCGTTTGATGGATCTACTTCGCTCTCGGCCAGATGGTTCATCTTGTTAATCTAAACGAGAGGACAAACCCCCAGGAAGGCATACTAACGCGTTTGAGCGCTGTGACCGTTCAAACTTTCATAAATTTTCTGGACAACTTTTCATCATATAAATATTACCTAGCTCGATAACCGTTTGATGGATCTACTTCGCTCTCGGACAGATGGTTCATCTTGTTAATCTAAACGAGAGGACAAACCCTCAGCAAGGCACATTAACGCGTTATAGAGATACATTTTCTCGCGAACCGTTTGATGAATCTGCTTCGCTCTGGGCAAGTTGGTTCATCTTGTTAATCTAAACGAGAGGACAAACCCCCAGGAAGGCACATTAACGCGTTTGAGCGCTGTGACCGTTCAAACTTTCATAAATTTTCTGGACAACTTTTCATCATATAAATATTACCTAGCTCGATAACCGTTTGATGGATCTACTTCGCTCTCGGACAGATGGTTCATCTTGTTAATCTAAACGAGAGGACAAACCCTCAGCAAGGCACATTAACGCGTTATAGAGATACATTTTCTCGCGAACCGTTTGATGAATCTGCTTCGCTCTGGGCAAGTTGGTTCATCTTGTTAATCTAAACGAGAGGACAAACCCCCAGGAAGGCACACTAACGCGTTTGAGCGCTGTGACCGTTCAAACTTTCATAAATTTTCTGGACAACTTTTTCATCATATAAATATTACCTAGCTCGATAACCGTTTGATGGATCTGCTTCGCTCTCGGCAAGTGGTTCATCTTGTTAATCTAAACGAGAGGACAAACCCCCAGCAAGGCACATTAACGCGTTATAGAGATACATTTTCTCGCGAACCGTTTGATGAATCTGCTTCGCTCTGGGCAAGTTGGTTCATCTTGTTAATCTAAACGAGAGGACAAACCCCCAGGAAGGCACATTAACGCGTTTGAGCGCTGTGACCGTTCAAACTTTCATAAATTTTCTGGACAACTTTTTCATCATATAAATATTACCTAGCTCGATAACCGTTTGATGGATCTACTTCGCTCTCGGACAGATGGTTCATCTTGTTAATCTAAACGAGAGGACAAACCCCCAGCAAGGCACATTAACGCGTTTATAGAGATACATTTTCTCGCGAACCGCTTGATGAATCTGCTTCGCTCTGGGCAAGTTGGTTCATCTTGTTAATCTAAACGAGAGGACAAACCCCCAGGAAGGCACATTAACGCGTTTGAGCGCTGTGACCGTTCAAACTTTCATAAATTTTCTGGACAACTTTTCATCATATAAATATTACCTAGCTCGATAACCGTTTGATGGATCTACTTCGCTCTCGGACAGATGGTTCATCTTGTTAATCTAAACGAGAGGACAAACCCCCAGCAAGGCACATTAACGCGTTATAGAGATACATTTTCTCGCGAACCGTTTGATGAATCTGCTTCGCTCTGGGCAAGTTGGTTCATCTTGTTAATCTAAACGAGAGGACAAACCCCCAGGAAGGCACATTAACGCGTTTGAGCGCTGTGACCGTTCAAACTTTCATAAATTTTCTGGACAACTTTTTCATCATATAAATATTACCTAGCTCGATAACCGTTTGATGGATCTACTTCGCTCTCGGACAGATGGTTCATCTTGTTAATCTAAACGAGAGGACAAACCCCAGCAAGGCACATTAACGCGTTTAGAGATACTTTTTCATATAAATATTCCTAGAACCGCTTGATGAATCTGCTTCGCTCTGGGCAAGTTGGTTCATCTTGTTAATCTAAACGAGAGGACAAACCCCCAGGAAGGCACATTAACGCGTTTGAGCGCTGTGACCGTTCAAACTTTCATAAATTTTCTGGACAACTTTTCATCATATAAATATTACCTAGCTCGATAACCGTTTGATGGATCTACTTCGCTCTCGGACAGATGGTTCATCTTGTTAATCTAAACGAGAGGACAAACCCCAGCAAGGCACATTAACGCGTTATAGAGATACATTTTCTCGCGAACCGCTTGATGAATCTGCTTCGCTCTGGGCAAGTTGGTTCATCTTGTTAATCTAAACGAGAGGACAAACCCCAGGAAGGCACATTAACGCGTTTGAGCGCTGTGACCGTTCAAACTTTCATAAATTTTCTGGACAACTTTTTCATCATATAAATATTACCTAGCTCGATAACCGTTTGATGGATCTACTTCGCTCTCGGCCAGCTCTGGGCAAGTTGGTTCATCTTGTTAATCTAAACGAGAGGACAAACCCCAGGAAGGCACACTAACGCGTTTGAGCGCTGTGACCGTTCAAACTTTCATAAATTTTCTGGACAACTTTTCATCATATAAATATTACCTAGCTCGATAACCGTTTGATGGATCTGCTTCGCTCTCGGCAAGATGGTTCATCTTGTTAATCTAAACGAGAGGACAAACCCCCAGCAAGGCACATTAACGCGTTATAGAGATACATTTTCTCGTTCGAACCTTTGATGAATCTGCTTCGCTCTGGGCAAGTTGGTTCATCTTGTTAATCTAAACGAGAGGACAAACCCCCAGGAAGGCACATTAACGCGTTTGAGCGCTGTGACCGTTCAAACTTTCATAAATTTTCTGGACAACTTTTCATCATATAAATATTACCTAGCTCGATAACCGTTTGATGGATCTACTTCGCTCTCGGCAAGTTGGTTCATCTTGTTAATCTAAACGAGAGGACAAACCCCCAGGAAGGCACATTAACGCGTTTGAGCGCTGTGACCGTTCAAACTTTCATAAATTTTCTGGACAACTTTTCATCATATAAATATTACCTAGCTCGATAACCGTTTGATGGATCTACTTCGCTCTCGGACAGATGGTTCATCTTGTTAATCTAAACGAGAGGACAAACCCTCAGCAAGGCACATTAACGCGTTATAGAGATACATTTTCTCGCGAACCGTTTGATGAATCTGCTTCGCTCTGGGCAAGTTGGTTCATCTTGTTAATCTAAACGAGAGGACAAACCCCAGGAAGGCACATTAACGCGTTTGAGCGCTGTGACCGTTCAAACTTTCATAAATTTTCTGGACAACTTTTTCATCATATAAATATTACCTAGCTCGATAACCGTTTGATGGATCTACTTCGCTCTCGGCAGATGGTTCATCTTGTTAATCTAAACGAGAGGACAACAAACCCTCAGCAAGGCACATTAACGCGTTATAGAGATACATTTTCTCGCGAACCGTTTGATGAATCTGCTTCGCTCTGGGCAAGTTGGTTCATCTTGTTAATCTAAACGAGAGGACAAACCCCCAGGAAGGCACATTAACGCGTTTGAGCGCTGTGACCGTTCAAACTTTCATAAATTTTCTGGACAACTTTTTCATCATATAAATATTACCTAGCTCGATAACCGTTTGATGGATCTACTTCCTCCTCGGCAAGTGGTTCATCTTGTTAATCTAAACGAGAGGACAAACCCCCAGCAAGGCACATTAACGCGTTATAGAGATACATTTTCTCGCGAACCGCTTGATGAATCTGCTTCGCTCTGGGCAAGTTGGTTCATCTTGTTAATCTAAACGAGAGGACAAACCCCCAGGAAGGCACATTAACGCGTTTGAGCGCTGTGACCGTTCAAACTTTCATAAATTTTCTGGACAACTTTTCATCATATAAATATTACCTAGCTCGATAACCGTTTGATGGATCTGCTTCGCTCTCGGACAGATGGTTCATCTTGTTAATCTAAACGAGAGGACAAACCCCAGCAAGGCACATTAACGCGTTATAGAGATACATTTTCTCGCGAACATATAAATATTACCTAGCGTTTGATGAATCTGCTTCGCTCTGGGCAAGTTGGTTCATCTTGTTAATCTAAACGAGAGGACAAACCCCCAGGAAGGCACATTAACGCGTTTGAGCGCTGTGACCGTTCAAACTTTCATAAATTTTCTGGACAACTTTTCATCATATAAATATTACCTAGCTCGATAACCGTTTGATGGATCTACTTCGCTCTCGGACAGATGGTTCATCTTGTTAATCTAAACGAGAGGACAAACCCCCAGCAAGGCACATTAACGCGTTATAGAGATACATTTTCTCGCGAACCGCTTGATGAATCTGCTTCGCTCTGGGCAAGTTGGTTCATCTTGTTAATCTAAACGAGAGGACAAACCCCAGGAAGGCACATTAACGCGTTTGAGCGCTGTGACCGTTCAAACTTTCATAAATTTTCTGGACAACTTTTCATCATATAAATATTACCTAGCTCGATAACCGTTTGATGGATCTACTTCTCTCTCTGGTTCATCTTGTTAATCTAAACGAGAGGACAAACCCCCTCAGCAAGGCACATTAACGCGTTATAGAGATACATTTTTCGCGAATCGCTTGATGAATCTGCTTCGCTCTGGGCAAGTTGGTTCATCTTGTTAATCTAAACGAGAGGACAAACCCCCAGGAAGGCACATTAACGCGTTTGAGCGCTGTGACCGTTCAAACTTTCATAAATTTTCTGGACAACTTTTCATCATATAAATATTACCTAGCTCGATAACCGTTTGATGGATCTACTTCGCTCTCGGCAGATGGTTCATCTTGTTAATCTAAACGAGAGGACAAACCCCCAGCAAGGCACATTAACGCGTTATAGAGATACATTTTCTCGCGAACCGCTTGATGAATCTGCTTCGCTCTGGGCAAGTTGGTTCATCTTGTTAATCTAAACGAGAGGACAAACCCCCAGGAAGGCACATTAACGCGTTTGAGCGCTGTGACCGTTCAAACTTTCATAAATTTTCTGGACAACTTTTCATCATATAAATATTACCTAGCTCGATAACCGTTTGATGGATCTACTTCGCTCTCGGCCAGATGGTTCATCTTGTTAATCTAAACGAGAGGACAAAACCCCAGGAAGGCACATTAACGCGTTTGAGCGCTGTGACCGTTCAAACTTTCATAAATTTTCTGGACAACTTTTCATCATATAAATATTACCTAGCTCGATAACCGTTTGATGGATCTACTTCGCTCTCGGCAGATGGTTCATCTTGTTAATCTAAACGAGAGGACAAACCCCAGCAAGGCACATTAACGCGTTATAGAGATACATTTTCTCGCGAACCGCTTGATGAATCTGCTTCGCTCTGGGCAAGTTGGTTCATCTTGTTAATCTAAACGAGAGGACAAACCCCCAGGAAGGCACATTAACGCGTTTGAGCGCTGTGACCGTTCAAACTTTCATAAATTTTCTGGACAACTTTTCATCATATAAATATTACCTAGCTCGATAACCGTTTGATGGATCTACTTCGCTCTCGGCAAGATGGTTCATCTTGTTAATCTAAACGAGAGGACAAACCCCCAGCAAGGCACATTAACGCGTTATAGAGATACATTTTCTCGCGAACCGCTTGATGAATCTGCTTCGCTCTGGGCAAGTTGGTTCATCTTGTTAATCTAAACGAGAGGACAAACCCCCAGGAAGGCACATTAACGCGTTTGAGCGCTGTGACCGTTCAAACTTTCATAAATTTTCTGGACAACTTTTTCATCATATAAATATTACCTAGCTCGATAACCGTTTGATGGATCTGCTTCCTCCTCGGCAGAGTGGTTCATCTTGTTAATCTAAACGAGAGGACAAACCCCCAGCAAGGCACATTAACGCGTTATAGAGATACATTTTCTCGCGAACCGTTTGATGAATCTGCTTCGCTCTGGGCAAGTTGGTTCATCTTGTTAATCTAAACGAGAGGACAAACCCCCAGGAAGGCACATTAACGCGTTTGAGCGCTGTGACCGTTCAAACTTTCATAAATTTTCTGGACAACTTTTTCATCATATAAATATTACCTAGCTCGATAACCGTTTGATGGATCTACTTCGCTCTCGGACAGATGGTTCATCTTGTTAATCTAAACGAGAGGACAAACCCCCAGCAAGGCACATTAACGCGTTTACTTTCATAAATTTTCTGGACAACCGTTCATATAAAATTACCTAGCTCGATAACCGCTTGATGGATCTACTTCGCTCTCGGAAGATGGTTCATCTTGTTAATCTAAACGAGAGGACAAACCCTTTTCAAGGCACATACATTTTCTCGCGAACCGCTTGATGAATCTGCTTCGCTCTGGGCAAGTTGGTTCATCTTGTTAATCTAAACGAGAGGACAAACCCCCAGGAAGGCACATTAACGCGTTTGAGCGCTGTGACCGTTCAAACTTTCATAAATTTTCTGGACAACTTTTCATCATATAAATATTACCTAGCTCGATAACCGTTTGATGGATCTACTTCGCTCTCGGACAAGTGGTTCATCTTGTTAATCTAAACGAGAGGACAAACCCCCAGCAAGGCACATTAACGCGTTATAGAGATACATTTTCTCGCGAACCGCTTGATGAATCTGCTTCGCTCTGGGCAAGTTGGTTCATCTTGTTAATCTAAACGAGAGGACAAACCCCCAGGAAGGCACATTAACGCGTTTGAGCGCTGTGACCGTTCAAACTTTCATAAATTTTCTGGACAACTTTTCATCATATAAATATTACCTAGCTCGATAACCGTTTGATGGATCTACTTCGCTCTCGGACAGATGGTTCATCTTGTTAATCTAAACGAGAGGACAAACCCCCAGCAAGGCACATTAACGCGTTATAGAGATACATTTTCTCGCGAACCGTTTGATGAATCTGCTTCGCTCTGGGCAAGTTGGTTCATCTTGTTAATCTAAACGAGAGGACAAACCCCCAGGAAGGCACATTAACGCGTTTGAGCGCTGTGACCGTTCAAACTTTCATAAATTTTCTGGACAACTTTTCATCATATAAATATTACCTAGCTCGATAACCGTTTGATGATGAATCTACTTCGCTCTCGGACAGATGGTTCATCTTGTTAATCTAAACGAGAGGACAAACCCCCAGCAAGGCACATTAACGCGTTATAGAGATACATTTTCGAAACCGCTTGATGAATCTGCTTCGCTCTGGGCAAGTTGGTTCATTGTTAATCTAAACGAGAGGACAAACCCCAGGAAGGCACATTAACGCGTTTGAGCGCTGTGACCGTTCAAACTTTCATAAATTTTCTGGACAACTTTTCATCATATAAATATTACCTAGCTCGATAACCGTTTGATGGATCTACTTCGCTCTCGGACAGATGGTTCATCTTGTTAATCTAAACGAGAGGACAAACCCCAGCAAGGCACATTAACGCGTTATAGAGATACATTTTCTCGCGAACCGTTTGATGAATCTGCTTCGCTCTGGGCAAGTTGGTTCATCTTGTTAATCTAAACGAGAGGACAAACCCCAGGAAGGCACATTAACGCGTTTGAGCGCTGTGACCGTTCAAACTTTCATAAATTTTCTGGACAACTTTTTCATCATATAAATATTACCTAGCTCGATAACCGTTTGATGGATCTACTTCGCTCTCGGACAGATGGTTCATCTTGTTAATCTAAACGAGAGGTTAATCTAAACGAGAGGACAAACCCCCAGCAAGGCACATTAATTGACGCGTTATAAAGAGACTTTTCATCATATAAATATTTAGTTCTCGCGAACCGTTTGATGAATCTTGCTTCGCTCTGGGCAAGTTGGTTCATCTTGTTAATCTAAACGAGAGGACAAACCCCAGGAAGGCACATTAACGCGTTTGAGCGCTGTGACCGTTCAAACTTTCATAAATTTTCTGGACAACTTTTCATCATATAAATATTACCTAGCTCGATAACCGTTTGATGGATCTACTTCGCTCTCGGACAGATGGTTCATCTTGTTAATCTAAACGAGAGGACAAACCCCCAACAAGGCACATTAACGCGTTATAGAGATACATTTTCTCGCGAACCGCTTGATGAATCTGCTTCGCTCTGGGCAAGTTGGTTCATCTTGTTAATCTAAACGAGAGGACAAACCCCCAGGAAGGCACATTAACGCGTTTGAGCGCTGTGACCGTTCAAACTTTCATAAATTTTCTGGACAACTTTTCATCATATAAATATTACCTAGCTCGATAACCGTTTGATGGATCTACTTCGCTCTCGGACAGATGGTTCATCTTGTTAATCTAAACGAGAGGACAAACCCTCAGCAAGGCACATTAACGCGTTATAGAGATACATTTTCTCGAGAACCGTTTGATGAATCTGCTTCGCTCTGGGCAAGTTGGTTCATCTTGTTAATCTAAACGAGAGGACAAACCCCCAGGAAGGCACATTAACGCGTTTGAGCGCTGTGACCGTTCAAACTTTCATAAATTTTCTGGACAACTTTTCATCATATAAATATTACCTAGCTCGATAACCGTTTGATGGATCTACTTCGCTCTCGGACAGATGGTTCATCTTGTTAATCTAAACGAGAGGACAAAACAAGGCACATTAAGGACGCGAACCGCTTGATGAATCTGCTTCGCTCTGGGCAAGTTGGTTCATCTTGGAAGGACAAACCCCCAGGAACATTAACGCGTTTGAGCGCTGTGACCGTTCAAACTTTCATAAATTTTCTGGACAACTTTTCATCATATAAATATTACCTAGCTCGATAACCGTTTGATGGATCTACTTCGCTCTCGGCAAGTGGTTCATCTTGTTAATCTAAACGAGAGGACAAACCCCCAGCAAGGCACATTAACGCGTTATAGAGATACATTTTCTCGCGAACCGCTTGATGAATCTGCTTCGCTCTGGGCAAGTTGGTTCATCTTGTTAATCTAAACGAGAGGACAAACCCCCAGGAAGGCACACTAACGCGTTTGAGCGCTGTGACCGTTCAAACTTTCATAAATTTTCTGGACAACTTTTTCATCATATAAATATTACCTAGCTCGATAACCGTTTGATGGATCTGCTTCGCTCTCGGCAAGTGGTTCATCTTGTTAATCTAAACGAGAGGACAAACCCCCAGCAAGGCACATTAACGCGTTATAGAGATACATTTTCTCGCGAACCGCTTGATGAATCTGCTTCGCTCTGGGCAAGTTGGTTCATCTTGTTAATCTAAACGAGAGGACAAACCCCCAGGAAGGCACATTAACGCGTTTGAGCGCTGTGACCGTTCAAACTTTCATAAATTTTCTGGACAACTTTTCATCATATAAATATTACCTAGCTCGATAACCGTTTGATGGATCTACAGATGGTTTCTTGTTAATCTCGGCCAGCACATTGGTTCATCTTGTTAATCTAAACGAGAGGACAAACCCCCAGGAAGGCACATTAACGCGTTTGAGCGCTGTGACCGTTCAAACTTTCATAAATTTTCTGGACAACTTTTCATCATATAAATATTACCTAGCTCGATAACCGCTTGATGGATCTACTTCGCTCTCGGACAGATGGTTCATCTTGTTAATCTAAACGAGAGGACAAACCCCCAACAAGGCACATTAACGCGTTATAGAGATACATTTTCTCGCGAACCGCTTGATGAATCTGCTTCGCTCTGGGCAAGTTGGTTCATCTTGTTAATCTAAACGAGAGGACAAACCCCCAGGAAGGCACATTAACGCGTTTGAGCGCTGTGACCGTTCAAACTTTCATAAATTTTCTGGACAACTTTTCATCATATAAATATTACCTAGCTCGATAACCGTTTGATGGATCTACTTCGCTCTCGGACAGATGGTTCATCTTGTTAATCTAAACGAGAGGACAAACCCCCAGCAAGGCACATTAACGCGTTATAGAGATACATTTTCTCGCGAACCGTTTGATGAATCTGCTTCGCTCTGGGCAAGTTGGTTCATCTTGTTAATCTAAACGAGAGGACAAACCCCAGGAAGGCACATTAACGCGTTTGAGCGCTGTGACCGTTCAAACTTTCATAAATTTTCTGGACAACTTTTCATCATATAAATATTACCTAGCTCGATAACCGTTTGATGGATCTACTTCGCTCTCGGACAGATGGTTCATCTTGTTAATCTAAACGAGAGGACAAACCCCCAGCAAGGCACATTAACGCGTTATAGAGATAAATTTTCTGGACGAACTTTTCATTGATAAAATCTGCTCGATAACCGCTTGATGGATCAAGTTGGTTCATCTTGTTAATCTAAACGAGAGGACAAACCCCAGGAAGGCACATTAACGCGTTTGAGCGCTGTGACCGTTCAAACTTTCATAAATTTTCTGGACAACTTTTCATCATATAAATATTACCTAGCTCGATAACCGTTTGATGGATCTACTTCTCTCGGCAGATGGTTCATCTTGTTAATCTAAACGAGAGGACAAACCCCCAGCAAGGCACATTAACGCGTTATAGAGATACATTTTCTCGCGAACCGCTTGATGAATCTGCTTCGCTCTGGGCAAGTTGGTTCATCTTGTTAATCTAAACGAGAGGACAAACCCCCAGGAAGGCACATTAACGCGTTTGAGCGCTGTGACCGTTCAAACTTTCATAAATTTTCTGGACAACTTTTCATCATATAAATATTACCTAGCTCGATAACCGTTTGATGGATCTACTTCGCTCTCGGACAGATGGTTCATCTTGTTAATCTAAACGAGAGGACAAACCCTCAGCAAGGCACATTAACGCGTTATAGAGATACATTTTCTCGCGAACCGTTTGATGAATCTGCTTCGCTCTGGGCAAGTTGGTTCATCTTGTTAATCTAAACGAGAGGACAAACCCCCAGGAAGGCACATTAACGCGTTTGAGCGCTGTGACCGTTCAAACTTTCATAAATTTTCTGGACAACTTTTCATCATATAAATATTACCTAGCTCGATAACCGTTTGATGGATCTACTTCGCTCTCCAGATAGTTCATCTTGTTAATAAACGAGAGGACAAACCGTTTGTTATGGATCATTTTCTCGCGAACCGCTTGATGAATCTGCTTCGCTCTCGGCAAGTTGGTTCATCTTGTTAATCTAAACGAGAGGACAAAACCCCAGGAAGGCACATTAACGCGTTTGAGCGCTGTGACCGTTCAAACTTTCATAAATTTTCTGGACAACTTTTCATCATATAAATATTACCTAGCTCGATAACCGTTTGATGGATCTACTTCGCTCTCGGACAGATGGTTCATCTTGTTAATCTAAACGAGAGGACAAACCCCCAGCAAGGCACATTAACGCGTTATAGAGATACATTTTCTCGCGAACCGTTTGATGAATCTGCTTCGCTCTGGGCAAGTTGGTTCATCTTGTTAATCTAAACGAGAGGACAAACCCCCAGGAAGGCACATTAACGCGTTTGAGCGCTGTGACCGTTCAAACTTTCATAAATTTTCTGGACAACTTTTCATCATATAAATATTACCTAGCTCGATAACCGTTTGATGGATCTACTTCGCTCTCGGACAGATGGTTCATCTTGTTAATCTAAACGAGAGGACAAACCCCAGCAAGGCACATTAACGCGTTATAGAGATACATTTTCTCGCGAACCGCTTGATGAATCTGCTTCGCTCTGGGCAAGTTGGTTCATCTTGTTAATCTAAACGAGAGGACAAACCCCCAGGAAGGCACATTAACGCGTTTGAGCGCTGTGACCGTTCAAACTTTCATAAATTTTCTGGACAACTTTTCATCATATAAATATTACCTAGCTCGATAACCGTTTGATGGATCTACTTCGCTCTCGGACAGATGGTTCATCTTGTTAATCTAAACGAGAGGACAAACCCCCAGGAAGGCACATTAACGCGTTTGAGCGCTGTGACCGTTCAAACTTTCATAAATTTTCTGGACAACTTTTTCATCATATAAATATTACCTAGCTCGATAACCGTTTGATGGATCTACTTCGCTCCTCGGACAAGTGGTTCATCTTGTTAATCTAAACGAGAGGACAAACCCCAGCAAGGCACATTAACGCGTTATAGAGATACATTTTCTCGCGAACCGCTTGATGAATCTGCTTCGCTCTGGGCAAGTTGGTTCATCTTGTTAATCTAAACGAGAGGACAAACCCCCAGGAAGGCACATTAACGCGTTTGAGCGCTGTGACCGTTCAAACTTTCATAAATTTTCTGGACAACTTTTCATCATATAAATATTACCTAGCTCGATAACCGTTTGATGGATCTACTTCGCTCTCGGCAAGTGGTTCATCTTGTTAATCTAAACGAGAGGACAAAACCCCAGCAAAGGCACATTAACGCGCGTTATAGAGATACATTTTCTCGCGAACCGCTTGATGAATCTGCTTCGCTCTGGGCAAGTTGGTTCATCTTGTTAATCTAAACGAGAGGACAAACCCCAGGAAGGCACATTAACGCGTTTGAGCGCTGTGACCGTTCAAACTTTCATAAATTTTCTGGACAACTTTTTCATTTTATTATCAGCTCGATAAATGGATTACCTATGGCTGTTAATAACCGCACATTGTTATGGATCTCGCGAACCGCTTGATGAATCTGCTTCGCTCTGGGCAAGTTGGTTCATCTTGTTAATCTAAACGAGAGGACAAACCCCCAGGAAGGCACATTAACGCGTTTGAGCGCTGTGACCGTTCAAACTTTCATAAATTTTCTGGACAACTTTTCATCATATAAATATTACCTAGCTCGATAACCGTTTGATGGATCTACTTCGCTCTCGGACAGATGGTTCATCTTGTTAATCTAAACGAGAGGACAAACCCCCAACAAGGCACATTAACGCGTTATAGAGATACATTTTCTCGCGAACCGCTTGATGAATCTGCTTCGCTCTCTGGGCAAGTTGGTTCATCTTGTTAATCTAAACGAGAGGACAAACCCCCAGGAAGGCACATTAACGCGTTTGAGCGCTGTGACCGTTCAAACTTTCATAAATTTTCTGGACAACTTTTCATCATATAAATATTACCTAGCTCGATAACCGTTTGATGGATCTACTTCCTCTCGGCAAGTGGTTCATCTTGTTAATCTAAACGAGAGGACAAACCCCCAGCAAGGCACATTAACGCGTTATAGATACATTTTCTCGCGAACCGCTTGATGAATCTGCTTCGCTCTGGGCAAGTTGGTTCATCTTGTTAATCTAAACGAGAGGACAAACCCCCAGGAAGGCACATTAACGCGTTTGAGCGCTGTGACCGTTCAAACTTTCATAAATTTTCTGGACAACTTTTCATCATATAAATATTACCTAGCTCGATAACCGTTTGATGGATCTACAGATGGTTTCGCTCTCGGCCAGATGGTTCATCTTGTTAATCTAAACGAGAGGACAAACCCCCAGGAAGGCACATTAACGCGTTTGAGCGCTGTGACCGTTCAAACTTTCATAAATTTTCTGGACAACTTTTCATCATATAAATATTACCTAGCTCGATAACCGTTTGATGGATCTACTTCGCTCTCGGACAGATGGTTCATCTTGTTAATCTAAACGAGAGGACAAACCCCCAACAAGGCACATTAACGCGTTATAGAGATACATTTTCTCGCGAACCGTTTGATGAATCTGCTTCGCTCTGGGCAAGTTGGTTCATCTTGTTAATCTAAACGAGAGGACAAACCCCCAGGAAGGCACATTAACGCGTTTGAGCGCTGACCGTTCAAACTTTCATAAATTTTCTGGACAACTTTTCATCATATAAATATTACCTAGCTCGATAACCGTTTGATGGATCTACTTCGCTCTCGGACAGATGGTTCATCTTGTTAATCTAAACGAGAGGACAAACCCCCAGGAAGGCACATTAACGCGTTATAGCGCTGTGACCGTTCAAACTTTCATAAATTTTCTTTCATAAATTTTTAGACAACTTTTCATATATAAATTTTCTCGCGAACCGTTTGATGAATCTGCTTCGCTCTGGGCAAGTTGGTTCATCTTGTTAATCTAAACGAGAGGACAAACCCCCAGGAAGGCACATTAACGCGTTTGAGCGCTGTGACCGTTCAAACTTTCATAAATTTTCTGGACAACTTTTCATCATATAAATATTACCTAGCTCGATAACCGTTTGATGGATCTGCTTCGCTCTCGGCAAGATGGTTCATCTTGTTAATCTAAACGAGAGGACAAACCCCCAGCAAGGCACATTAACGCGTTATAGAGATACATTTTCTCGCGAACCGCTTGATGAATCTGCTTCGCTCTGGCAAGTTGGTTCATCTTGTTAATCTAAACGAGAGGACAAACCCCCAGGAAGGCACATTAACGCGTTTGAGCGCTGTGACCGTTCAAACTTTCATAAATTTTCTGGACAACTTTTTCATAAATATTACCTAGCTCGATAACCGTTTGGATCAACTTTTCATCTCTCGGCATTACCTGGTTCATAACCGTTTGTGGAATACTTCGCTCTCGGACAGATGGTTCATCTTGTTAATCTAAACAGAGGAACCGTTCAACAAGGCACATTAACGCGTTATAGAATATTACATCTAGCTCGCGAACCGTTTGATGAATCTGCTTCGCTCTGGGCAAGTTGGTTCATCTTGTTAATCTAAACGAGAGGACAAACCCCAGGAAGGCACATTAACGCGTTTGAGCGCTGTGACCGTTCAAACTTTCATAAATTTTCTGGACAACTTTTCATCATATAAATATTACCTAGCTCGATAACCGTTTGATGGATCTGCTTCGCTCTCGGGCAAGATGGTTCATCTTGTTAATCTAAACGAGAGGACAACCCCCAGCAAGGCACATTAACGCGTTATAGAGATACATTTTCTCGCGAACCGCTTGATGAAAACTTCGCTCTGGGCAAATTGGTTCATCTTGTCATAATCTAAATATTAAACGCGTTTGAGCGCTGTGACCGTTCAAACTTTCATAAATTTTCTGGACAACTTTTCATCTTATAAATATAAACTAGCTCAGTTTGATGGATCTACTTCGCTCTCCTCGGACATTGGTTCATCTTGTTAATCTAAACGAGAGGACAAACCCCGTTTGAGGCACATTAACGCGTTTAGCGCTTGTGAACTTTCAAATATAAATTTTCTGGACAACTTTTCATCATATAAATATTACCTAGCTCGATAACCGTTTGATGGATCTTCGCTCTCGGCAAGTTGGTTCATCTTGTTAATCTAAACGAGAGGACAAACCCCCAGGAAGGCACATTAACGCGTTTGAGCGCTGTGACCATTCAAACTTTCATAAATGGACAACTTTTCACATAAATATTACCTAGCTCGATAACCGTTTGATGGATCTGCTTCGCTCTCGGCAAGTTGGTTCATCTTGTTAATCTAAACGAGAGGACAAACCCCCAGGAAGGCACATTAACGCGTTTGAGCGCTGTGACCGTTCATTTCATAAATTTTCTGGACAACTTTTGATATAAATATTACCTAGCTCGATAACCGTTTGATGGATCTACTTCGCTCAAGTTGGTTCATCTTGTTAATCTAAACGAGAGGACAAACCCCCCAGGAAGGCACATTAACGCACATTAACTGTTTGCGTTATTAACATTGTATGTATCATCTTGTTAATCGTTTGAGTTTAAATTTTCTGGACAATTTTATCATATAAATATTAAGCTCGATAACCGTTTGATGAATCTGCTTCGCTCTCGGCAAGTTGGTTCATCTTGTTAATCTAAACGAGAGGACAAACCCCCAGGAAGGCACATTAACGCGTTTGAGCGCTGTGACCGTTCAAACTTTCATAAATTTTCTGGACAACTTTTTCATCATATAAATATTACCTAGCTCGATAACCGTTTGATGGATCTGCTTCGCTCTCGGCAAGTTGGTTCATCTTGTTAATCTAAACGAGAGGACAAACCCCCAGGAAGGCACATTAACGCGTTTGAGCGCTGTGACCATTTTCAAACTTTCATAAATTTTCTGGACAAGTTGGTTCATCATATAAATATTACAAGCTCGATAACCGTTTTAATGGATTTAGCGCTGTCTCTCGTTCAGATGGTTCATCTTGTTAATCTAAACGAGAGGACAAACCCCCAGCAAGGCACATTAACGCGTTATAGAGATACATTTTCTCGCGAACCGCAACTTTTCATCTTGTGTGATGCTCGATAACCGCTCGATAACCGTTTGATGAATCTGCTTAGCTCTGGGCAAGTTGGTTCATCTTGTTAATCTAAACGAGAGGACAAACCCCTTGGAATGAATTAACGCGTTTGAGCGCTGTGAAGTTCAAACTTTCATAAATTTTCTGGACAACTTTTCATCATATAAACAAAGCTCGATAACCGTTTGATGGATCTAACTTCGCTCTCGGACAGATGGTTCATCTTGTTAATCTAAACGAGAGGACAAACCCCCAGACAAGGCACATTAACGCGTTATAGAGATACATTTTCTAAATTTTCGACAAACCGTTTGATGGATCTGCTTCGCTCTGGGCAAGTTGGTTCATCTTGTTAATCTAAACGAGAGGACAAACCCCCAGGAAGGCACATTAACGCGTTTGAGCGAGATCATAAATTTTTTCATCATATAAAATTACCTAGCTTAACCGTTTGATGAAATTTCGCTCTCGGCAGATGGTTCATCTTGTTAATCTAAACGAGAGGACAAACCCCCAGGAAGGCACATTAACGCTGGACAACTTTTCATCATATAAATAACATACTCGATAAGTTTAGCTCGATAACCGTTTGATGATCTGCTTCGCTCTCAATGGTTCATCTTGTTAATCTAAACGAGAGGACAAACCCCCAGCAACATTAACATTAACGCGTTATAGAGATAAATTTTCTCGACGAACCTTTTGATGAATCTGCTTCGCTCTGGGCAAGTTGGTTATCTTGTTAATCTAAACGAGAGGACAAACCCCCAGGAAGGTGGTTAACGCGTTTAAGCTAAACGAGAGTTCAAACTTTCATAAATTTTCTGGACAACTTTTCATCATATAAATATTACCTAGCTCGATAACCGTTTGATGGATCTGCTTCGCTCTCGGCAAGATGGTTCATCTTGTTAATCTAAACGAGAGGACAAAAACCCCAGGAAGGCACATTAACGCGTTTAGAGATACTGTGACTCGTTCAAACCGCTTGATGAATCTTCTGGACTGGGCAAGTTTTCATCATGTTAAATAAACGAGAGGACATAACCGTTTGATGGATCTAAGGCTCTCCAACGCGTTTTAATCGCTGTGATCTCAAACTTTCAATCTAAACGAGAGGACAAACCCCAGCAATTTTCATTAACGCGTTATAGAGATACATTTTCTCGCGAAACAAGTTGGTTCATCTTGTTAATCTAAACGAGAGGACAAACCCCCAGGAAGGCACATTAACGCGTTTGAGCGCTGTGACCGTTCAAACTTTCATAAATTTTCTGGACAACTTTTCATCATATAAATATTACCTAGCTCGATAACCGTTTGATGGATCTACTTCGCTCTCGGCAAGTGGTTCATCTTGTTAATCTAAACGAGAGGACAAACCCCCAGCAAGGCACATTAACGCGTTATAGAGATACATTTAACGAACCGTTTGATGAATCTGCTTCGCTCTGGGCAAGTTGGTTCATCTTGTTAATCTAAACGAGAGGACAAACCCCCAGGAAGGCACATTAACGCGTTTGAGCGCTGTGACCGTTCAAACTTTCATAAATTTTCTGGACAACTTTTCATCATAAAAATTACCTAGCTCGATAACCGTTTGATGGATCTACTTCGCTCTCGGGACAGTGGTTCATCTTGTTAATCTAAACGAGAGGACAAACCCCCAGCAAGGCACATTAACGCGTTATAGAGATACATTTTCTCGCGAACCGCTTGATGAATCTGCTTCTGGGCAAGTTGCCGATCTTGTTACTCCGCTTCGCTCGGCAAGTTGGTTCATCTTGTTAATCTAAACGAGAGGACAAACCCCCAGGAAGGCACATTAACGCGTTTGAGCGCTGTGACCGTTCAAACTTTCATAAATTTTCTGGACAACTTTTCATCATATAAATATTACCTAGCTCGATAACCGTTTGATGGATCTGCTTCGCTCTCGGACAGATGGTTCATCTTGTTAATCTAAACGAGAGGACAAACCCCAGCAAGGCACATTTAACGCGTTATAGAGATACATTTTCTCGCGAACCGCTTGATGAATCTGCTTCGCTCTGGGCAAGTTGGTTCATCTTGTTAATCTAAACGAGAGGACAAAACCCCAGGAAGGCACATTAACGCGTTTGAGCGCTGTGACCGTTCAAACTTTCATAAATTTTCTGGACAACTTTTCATCATATAAATATTACCTAGCTCGATAACCGTTTGATGGATCTACTTCGCTCTCGGACAGATGGTTCATCTTGTTAATCTAAACGAGAGGACAAACCCCCAGCAAGGCACATTAACGCGTTATAGAGATACATTTTCTCGCGAACCGCTTGATGAATCTGCTTCGCTCTGGGCAAGTTGGTTCATCTTGTTAATCTAAACGAGAGGACAAACCCCCAGGAAGGCACATTAACGCGTTTGAGCGCTGTGACCGTTCAAACTTTCATAAATTTTCTGGACAACTTTTTCATCATATAAATATTACCTAGCTCGATAACCGTTTGATGGATCTCTTCGCTCTCAGATGGTTCATCTTGTTAATCTAAACGAGAGGACAAACCCCCAGCAAGGCACATTAACGCGTTATAGAGATACATTTTTCGCTTGATGAATCTGCTTCGCTCTGGGCAAGTTGGTTCATCTTGTTAATCTAAACGAGAGGACAAACCCCCAGGAAGGCACACTAACGCGTTTGAGCGCTGTGACCGTTCAAACTTTCATAAATTTTCTGGACAACTTTTCATCATATAAATATTACCTAGCTCGATAACCGTTTGATGGATCTCTTCGCTCTCGACAGATGGTTCATCTTGTTAATCTAAACGAGAGGACAAACCCCAGCAAGGCACATTAACGCGTTATAGAGATACATTTTCTCGCGAACCGCTTGATGAATCTGCTTCGCTCTGGGCAAGTTGGTTCATCTTGTTAATCTAAACGAGAGGACAAACCCCCAGGAAGGCACACTAACGCGTTTGAGCGCTGTGACCGTTCAAACTTTCATAAATTTTCTGGACAACTTTTTCATCATATAAATATTACCTAGCTCGATAACCGTTTGATGGATCTACTTCCTCTCGGCAAGTGGTTCATCTTGTTAATCTAAACGAGAGGACAAACCCCCAGCAAGGCACATTAACGCGTTATAGAGATACATTTTCTCGCGAACCGCTTTGATGAATCTGCTTCGCTCTGGGCAAGTTGGTTCATCTTGTTAATCTAAACGAGAGGACAAACCTCCAGGAAGGCACATTAACGCGTTTGAGCGCTGTGACCGTTCAAACTTTCATAAATTTTCTGGACAACTTTTCATCATATAAATATTACCTAGCTCGATAACCGTTTGATGGATCTACTTCGCTCTCGGACAGATGGTTCATCTTGTTAATCTAAACGAGAGGAGGACAAAAACCCCCAACAAGGCACATTAACGCGTTATAAATTTTCTGGACAATACATTTTCTCGCGAACCGCTTGATGAATCTGCTTCGCTCTGGGCAAGTTGGTTCATCTTGTTAATCTAAACGAGAGGACAAACCCCCAGGAAGGCACATTAACGCGTTTGAGCGCTGTGACCGTTCAAACTTTCATAAATTTTCTGGACAACTTTTCATCATATAAATATTACCTAGCTCGATAACCGTTTGATGGATCTACTTCGCTCTCGGACAGATGGTTCATCTTGTTAATCTAAACGAGAGGACAAACCCTCAGCAAGGCACATTAACGCGTTATAGAGATACATTTTCTCGCGAACCGTTTGATGAATCTGCTTCGCTCTGGGCAAGTTGGTTCATCTTGTTAATCTAAACGAGAGGACAAACCCCCAGGAAGGCACATTAACGCGTTTGAGCGCTGTGACCGTTCAAACTTTCATAAATTTTCTGGACAACTTTTCATCATATAAATATTACCTAGCTCGATAACCGTTTGATGGATCTACTTCGCTCTCGGACAGATGGTTCATCTTGTTAATCTAAACGAGAGGACAAACCCCCAGGAAGGCACATTAACGCGTTATAGAGCATTGACTCGTTCAAACTTTGATGAATTTTCTGGGGCAAGTTGGTTCATCTTGTTAATCTAAACGAGAGGACAAACCCCTCGATAACGCGTTTGAGCGCTGTGGTTCAAACTTTCATAAATTTTCTGGACAACTTTTCATCATATAAATATTACCTAGCTCGATAACCGTTTGATGGATCTCTTCTCTCGGTTGGTTCATCTAAACGAGAGGACAAACCCCAGCAAGGCACATTAACGCGTTATAGAGATACATTTTCTCGCGAACCGTTTGATGAATCTGCTTCGCTCTGGGCAAGTTGGTTCATCTTGTTAATCTAAACGAGAGGACAAACCCCCAGGAAGGCACATTAACGCGTTTGAGCGCTGTGACCGTTCAAACTTTCATAAATTTTCTGGACAACTTTTCATCATATAAATATTACCTAGCTCGATAACCGTTTGATGGATCTACTTCGCTCTCGGCCAGATGGTTCATCTTGTTAATCTAAACGAGAGGACAAAACCCCAGCAAGGCACATTAACGCGTTATAGAGATACATTTTCTCGCGAACCGCTTGATGAATCTGCTTCGCTCTGGGCAAGTTGGTTCATCTTGTTAATCTAAACGAGAGGACAAACCCCAGGAAGGCACATTAACGCGTTTGAGCGCTGTGACCGTTCAAACTTTCATAAATTTTCTGGACAACTTTTCATCATATAAATATTACCTAGCTCGATAACCGTTTGATGGATCTACTTCGCTCTCGGACAGATGGTTCATCTTGTTAATCTAAACGAGAGGACAACCCCCAGCAAGGCACATTAACGCGTTATAGAGATACATTTTCTCGCGAACGCTTGATGAATCTGCTTCGCTCTGGGCAAGTTGGTTCATCTTGTTAATCTAAACGAGAGGACAAACCCCCAGGAAGGCACATTAACGCGTTTGAGCGCGTTTCAAACTTTCATAAATTTTCTGGACAACTTTTCATCATATAAATATTACCTAGCTCGATAACCGTTTGATGGATCTACTTCGCTCTCGGCAAGATGGTTCATCTTGTTAATCTAAACGAGAGGACAAACCCCCAGCAAGGCACATTAACGCGTTATAGAGATACATTTTCTCGCGAACCGCTTGATGAATCTGCTTCGCTCTGGGCAAGTTGGTTCATCTTGTTAATCTAAACGAGAGGACAAACCCCCAGGAAGGCACATTAACGCGTTTGAGCGCTGTGACCGTTCAAACTTTCATAAATTTTCTGGACAACTTTTTCATCATATAAATATTACCTAGCTCGATAACCGTTTGATGGATCTACTTCGCTCTCGGCAAGTGGTTCATCTTGTTAATCTAAACGAGAGGACAAACCCCCAGCAAGGCACATTAACGCGTTATAGAGATACATTTTCTCGCGAACCGCTTGATGAATCTGCTTCGCTCTGGGCAAGTTGGTTCATCTTGTTAATCTAAACGAGAGGACAAACCCCCAGGAAGGCACATTAACGCGTTTGAGCGCTGTGACCGTTCAAACTTTCATAAATTTTCTGGACAACTTTTCATCATATAAATATTACCTAGCTCGATAACCGTTTGATGGATCTACTTCGCTCTCGGCCAGATGGTTCATCTTGTTAATCTAAACGAGAGGACAAACCCCCAGCAAGGCACATTAACGCGTTTGAGCGCTGTGACCGTTCAAACTTTGATGAAATTTTCTGGACAAGTTTTCATCTTATAAATATTAAACGAGCTCGATAACCCCTTGATGGATCTACTAACGCGTTTGAGCGCAGATGGTTCATCTTGTTAATCTTTCGATAAAAACCCTCAACAAGGCACATTAATCGTTATAGAGATACATTAGCTCGATAACCGTTTGATGAATCTGCTTCGCTCTGGCAAGTTGGTTCATCTTGTTAATCTAAACGAGAGGACAAACCCCCAGGAAGGCACATTAACGCGTTTGAGCGCTGTGACCGTTCAAACTTTCATAAATTTTCTGGACAACTTTTCATCATATAAATATTACCTAGCTCGATAACCGTTTGATGGATCTGCTTCGCTCTCGGCAAGTTGGTTCATCTTGTTAATCTAAACGAGAGGACAAACCCCCAGGAAGGCACATTAACGCGTTTGAGCGCTGTGACCGTTCAAACTTTCATAAATTTTCTGGACAACTTTTCATCATATAAATATTACCTAGCTCGATAACCGTTTGATGGATCTGCTTCGCTCTCGGACAAGTGGTTCATCTTGTTAATCTAAACGAGAGGACAAACCCCCAGCAAGGCACATTAACGCGTTATAGAGATACATTTTCTCGCGAACCGCTTGATGAATCTGCTTCGCTCTGGGCAAGTTGGTTCATCTTGTTAATCTAAACGAGAGGACAAACCCCCAGGAAGGCACATTAACGCGTTTGAGCGCTGTGACCGTTCAAACTTTCATAAATTTTCTGGACAACTTTTTCATCATATAAATATTATTAGCTCGATAACCGTTTGATGGATCTACTTCGCTCTCGGATCTGCTTCCTCTCGGATAAGATGGTTCATCTTGTTAATCTAAACGAGAGGACAAACCCCCAGCAAGGCACATTAACGCGTTATAGAGATACATTTTCTCGCGAACCGCTTGATGAATCTGCTTCGCTCTGGGCAAGTTGGTTCATCTTGTTAATCTAAACGAGAGGACAAACCCCAGGAAGGCACATTAACGCGTTTGAGCGCTGTGACCGTTCAAACTTTCATAAATTTTCTGGACAACTTTTCATCATATAAATATTACCTAGCTCGATAACCGTTTGATGGATCTACTTCGCTCTCGGCCAGATGGTTCATCTTGTTAATCTAAACGAGAGGACAAACCCCCAGCAAGGCACATTAACGCGTTATAGAGATACATTTTCTCGCGAACCGCTTGATGAATCTGCTTCGCTCTGGGCAAGTTGGTTCATCTTGTTAATCTAAACGAGAGGACAAACCCCCAGGAAGGCACATTAACGCGTTTGAGCGCTGTGACCGTTCAAACTTTCATAAATTTTCTGGACAACTTTTCATCATATAAATATTACCTAGCTCGATAACCGTTTGATGGATCTACTTCGCTCTCGGACAGATGGTTCATCTTGTTAATCTAAACGAGAGGACAAACCCCCAACAAGGGCACATTAACGCGTTATAGAGATACATTTTCTCGCGAACCGCTTGATGAATCTGCTTCGCTCTGGGCAAGTTGGTTCATCTTGTTAATCTAAACGAGAGGACAAACCCCCAGGAAGGCACATTAACGCGTTTGAGCGCTGTGACCGTTCAAACTTTCATAAATTTTCTGGACAACTTTTCATCATATAAATATTACCTAGCTCGATAACCGTTTGATGGATCTACTTCGCTCTCGGCCAGATGGTTCATCTTGTTAATCTAAACGAGAGGACAAACCCCCAGCAAGGCACATTAACGCGTTATAGAGATACATTTTCTCGCGAACCGTTTGATGAATCTGCTTCGCTCTGGGCAAGTTGGTTCATCTTGTTAATCTAAACGAGAGGACAAACCCCCAGGAAGGCACATTAACGCGTTTGAGCGCTGTGACCGTTCAAACTTTCATAAATTTTCTGGACAACTTTTCATCATATAAATATTACCTAGCTCGATAACCGTTTGATGGATCTACTTCGCTCTCGGACAGTGGTTCATCTTGTTAATCTAAACGAGAGGACAAACCCCCAGGAAGGCACATTAACGCGTTTAGAGATACAGAACGCGTTTGATGAACCGTTCAAATCTTGTTTTCAAATAAATTTTCTGGACAATTTTTTTTCATCATATAAATATTACCTAGCTCGATAACCGTTTGATGGATCTACTTCGCTCTCGGCCAGATGGTTCATCTTGTTAATCTAAACGAGAGGACAAACCCCCAGCAAGGCACATTAACGCGTTATAGAGATACATTTTCTCGCGAACCGTTTGATGAATCTGCTTCGCTCTGGGCAAGTTGGTTCATCTTGTTAATCTAAACGAGAGGACAAACCCCCAGGAAGGCACATTAACGCGTTTGAGCGCTGTGACCGTTCAAACTTTCATAAATTTTCTGGACAACTTTTTCATCATATAAATATTACCTAGCTCGATAACCGTTTGATGGATCTACTTCGCTCTCGGACAGATGGTTCATCTTTAATCTAAACGAGAGGACAAACCCCCAGCAAGGCACATTAACGCGTTTATGAGTTCAAAGATACATTTTCGCGAACCGCTTGATGAATCTGCTTAACCGCTTGATGGATCAACTTGCTTTGGTTCATCTTGTTAATCTAAACGAGAGGACAAACCCCAGGAAGGCACATTAACGCGTTTGAGCGCTGTGACCGTTCAAACTTTCATAAATTTTCTGGACAACTTTTCATCATATAAATATTACCTAGCTCGATAACCGTTTGATGGATCTACTTCGCTCTCGGACAGATGGTTCATCTTGTTAATCTAAACGAGAGGACAAACCCCCAACAAGGCACATTAACGCGTTATAGAGATACATTTTCTCGCGAACCGCTTGATGAATCTGCTTCGCTCTGGGCAAGTTGGTTCATCTTGTTAATCTAAACGAGAGGACAAACCCCCAGGAAGGCACATTAACGCGTTTGAGCGCTGTGACCGTTCAAACTTTCATAAATTTTCTGGACAACTTTTTCATCATATAAATATTACCTAGCTCGATAACCGTTTGATGGATCTACTTCGCTCTCGGCCAGAAGTTGGTTCATCTTGTTAATCTAAACGAGAGGACAAACCCCCAGGAAGGCACATTAACGCGTTTGAGCGCTGTGACCGTTCAAACTTTCATAAATTTTCTGGACAACTTTTCATCATATAAATATTACCTAGCTCGATAACCGTTTGATGGATCTACTTCGCTCTCGGACAGATGGTTCATCTTGTTAATCTAAACGAGAGGACAAACCCCCAGCAAGGCACATTGACGCGTTATAGAGATACATTTTCTCGCGAACCGTTTGATGAATCTGCTTCGCTCTGGGCAAGTTGGTTCATCTTGTTAATCTAAACGAGAGGACAAACCCCCAGGAAGGCACATTAACGCGTTTGAGCGCTGTGACCGTTCAAACTTTCATAAATTTTCTGGACAACTTTTCATCATATAAATATTACCTAGCTCGATAACCGCTTGATGGATCTGCTTCGCTCTGGGCAAGTTGGTTCATCTTGTTAATCTAAACGAGAGGACAAACCCCCAGGAAGGCACACTAACGCGTTTGAGCGCTGTGACCGTTCAAACTTTCATAAATTTTCTGGACAACTTTTCATCATATAAATATTACCTAGCTCGATAACCGTTTGATGGATCTACTTCGCTCTCGGACAGATGGTTCATCTTGTTAATCTAAACGAGAGGACAAACCCCCAGCAAGGCACATTAACGCGTTATAGAGATACATTTTCTCGAGAACCGCTTGATGAATCTGCTTCGCTCTGGGCAAGTTGGTTCATCTTGTTAATCTAAACGAGAGGACAAACCCCCAGGAAGGCACATTAACGCGTTTGAGCGCTGTGACCGTTCAAACTTTCATAAATTTTCTGGACAACTTTTTCATCATATAAATATTACCTAGCTCGATAACCGTTTGATGGATCTACTTCGCTCTCGGCTGCTTCCTCTAGATGGTTCATCTTGTTAATCTAAACGAGAGGACAAACCCTCAGCAAGGCACATTAACGCGTTATAGAGATACATTTTCTCGCGAACCGTTTGATGAATCTGCTTCGCTCTGGGCAAGTTGGTTCATCTTGTTAATCTAAACGAGAGGACAAACCCCCAGGAAGGCACATTAACGCGTTTGAGCGCTGTGACCGTTCAAACTTTCATAAATTTTCTGGACAACTTTTTCATCATATAAATATTACCTAGCTCGATAACCGTTTGATGGATCTGCTTCGCTCTCGGCAAGTGGTTCATCTTGTTAATCTAAACGAGAGGACAAACCCCCAGCAAGGCACATTAACGCGTTATAGAGATACATTTTCTCGCGAACCGTTTGATGAATCTGCTTCGCTCTGGGCAAGTTGGTTCATCTTGTTAATCTAAACGAGAGGACAAACCCCAGGAAGGCACATTAACGCGTTTGAGCGCTGTGACCGTTCAAACTTTCATAAATTTTCTGGACAACTTTTTCATCATATAAATATTACCTAGCTCGATAACCGTTTGATGGATCTACTTCGCTCTCGGACAGTTGGTTCATCTTGTTAATCTAAACGAGAGGACAAACCCCCAGGAAGGCACACTAACCGGTATATCTTTGCCTGGTGTTTTGCCACCTTGGGCATACGAAGAGGGTGTGCTCCACATCATCAACCGCTCGACAGTATCTACAAGTGTCCGAGTCTGCTCGTCCTCGATCATACAAGTATTTCCGGAAACATCCGTGACCGGATAGCGCCTGGGTGATGCAATAATTTACTTCCCCGTGCGGTCTTTTTATCCACGCCCGTAGATTTGGGATTAGCTTCCGTGTCCATGCTCCGTATCTGCCGTTGCTCCATTTCTCCTGCCACCGTATGTTCAATCGATCTCTTGCGTCTCTTCGTGATACTCCATTATACCTGTCTTCCTTTCGCGGATAAGTAGTTCGATAGGGGGAACGCCGGCGATCACACCAACAGCCTCCGCCGATATCGTTCTGTAGGCGCTGGATATTCTTATGTTGGTAAGTCTCTGCGTTCTCGTGAGTTTAGCTCTTAGTTTTTGGTTTTCGACTACCTTGCTCCAGATCGGCGCGGCATATAGAACGACCGAGCTAACCACTCCTCCCAGTAGTCTTCTTTTCGAGGCCGCCGGACCACCTATATTAGGCATTAAGCCAGACAGTGAGCCAATTGTTCGTTCGGCCTTAGAAACAACATGCCGAATGTGGGCAGCGAACGTGCATTTTGTGTCCAACCAGACCCCGAGGTATTTAATTTCCTGCCGCGTTGGTATCTTATGGCCTTGGATGTCAAATTCTATATGGCCAATTTTCCTCTTAGTTGTAAGAAGAACCGCTTCCGTCTTCTCAGGCGCCAGCTGCAGTTCATTTCTAGCCATCCACGCGGTGATCTTTAATATTGCGGTGTTAGCAATATTCATCAGGCTTTGCTCTCCTTTTGCTACGACAATGAGAGCCACATCATCAGCAAATCCCACGATTTTGACACCATCCGGCAGCTTCATCTCGAGCAGTCCGTCATATAGTATGTTCCACAGAGTAGGCCCCAGAACGGATCCCTGTGGAACTCCGCTGTTTATCTTACACTCCGCTCTTTGCCTTCTGCTTCCAGTAATATTTCCCTCTGAGATAGGTAAGACGCCATTACGCTAATCAGTCCCTCGTCGATGTGCCTGTTTCTAAGGTTTTGTAGTATCAGCTGCCAGGATGCGCTGTTGAATGCATTCTTGACATCTAGAGTGATAACCGCGCATAGCCGTCTGTGCTGACACGCAAAGTCTGCCGCTTCTTCTGCTAGTCTGCACACTTCCCTAATGGCATCTACAGTTTGTCTACCTTCCCGGAAACCGTACTGATTTTCAGAGAGATCACCCGTTCTTGCCAGCTCCTCCTTTAGCCTGGCCAATAACAATTGCTCATACAGCTTTCCCTCCGCGTCTAGTAAGCATATTGGGCGGAATGAATCAGGCCTGTCAATCGGTTTGTTGCCTTTTCTCAGAAGCACTAGCTTCGCCCTTTTCCACGCTGTAGGAAATGTGGAGCTTTTGGCTAGTTGGTTCATGACTCTAGCACATACTCTGGTCGATCCGCTGCCACCTGCTTAATCACTTCTGTTGGGACGTTTCCTGGGCCTGGTGCCTTATTAGCTTTAAGTCTCGAGCATGCTGCCTGGAGATCCGCTGTTGTAAACTCCTCAAAACTGGTGTCATTGGCACTTTTAAACGTTGCCGCCTGATGTACGGGAAACAGAAAATTAGCAATCTCTATCGTCTTCGTCATAGATAGGCTATGTCTTTGGGGGAACCCTAGCATCATCTTCATTGCTATCTTGTAGCCATCTCCCCAGATATCGTTGTCGACACTATCACACAGAGCTTTCCACTTTGCTTTCTTGGCCGACTTGATTTTAATTTTCAGATCTCGCTGGCTCTCCTTGTATTCTTCCCAACATTGTAGGCTCGTCTGGAGTGGCTCCCTTCTTCTACTCCTAGTGTAGAGTCTTCTTCTACTGACACATTCTCGGCGAGCTTCCGCGATTTCCTCGGACCACCAATACACCGGCTTTCTATGTCCCACAACTCTCCTCTTCGGCATGGCTTTATTGCAAATAGCAACCAGTTCTCTAGAGAAGTCTTCCCCTGGTGTTGTAGAGGTTTCATGTTTAATTTCCTTAATTGCTTCCTTCAATTTCTGTGTGTTCAGTTTCCTTGTCTGCCAACCTGTTCCAGTCGTTCTGTGTGCGCTAATCCTCTCATTTCGTCCTATGTCGAATAAGATATAATTATGGTCGCTAAGTGATTCTTCTTGGCTAACGTGCCAGTTTATTATTCGAGCCTTTATGTTGCTGGTTGCTAGCGTTAGGTCTATGATGGAAGACTGGTCTCGTCTTTGAAATGTGGGGTTTGTTCCTTCGTTTGCCACCATGATGTCGTTGGCAGCGAGCCATTCGACGACTATCTGACCCCTGTTGTCAGTTGCATTCATGCCCCACTGTGGAGACTTTGCGTTGAAGTCGCCAGTTACAACAGCACCGCTCCTTCTACCCCTGATCTGTTGGCCAATTTCGTCTAGCATTCTTATAAGGTCCTGGATATCCTCGTTCCCCGAGCTATAGCAACTATAGATGGTGAAATTACCCAATTCGACATAGACATAGCCCGACATCTGTCTTATGGTCTTTATTGCTGTCCTGTTATCGAGGATTTTAATTGCCGCGTCTAACCTGTCGTCATATATCCAGTCCTTTCTATTCCTGATAGAGTTTTTGTTCGGTTCCGATACAAGTAATGCTCCCACTCCCATCTTTATAGCATTTGCGATAGCCAAATCTTGGGTTGGGCGACTTCTGTTGACATTAATTTGAAGGATCTTCATTATTCGTGGCCGTTCTAGTCGATACCTCCTTCATGCTCTTATGTGCACCTGCTGGCAGTTTGGGGCACTTTTGGTATCGGATTGATGACCTTCCTGCTTGCAGTATACGCAATACGGTTCATTTGGGCACAACACAGCTTTGTGTCCCTCTTTCGCGCACTTCAGACACAACCACTCCCTATCTGGTCCGGTACACTCTGATTTTGTGTGGCCATAATCCCAGCATTTATAGCACTTTAAGTCCGGTTTTCTCTCTACGATTTTACAACTTGTCCATCCAATTTTTATTTTTCGAGCTTGAATTAATTTACGCGCGTCCCCTTCAGGCATCACTATAGTGGCGTTCTGTCTATTACCATAGGCAGGACGGAGTGCTTTCACCTCAAAGGTTTCGGGCTTCGTTTCGATGGCTTTGCAGATAGCGTCCTTTATTTCCTGTGTTGTCACTACTTCGTCCATCCCTTTGACGTGTAAAACTTTTGCTAACCAGGAGCGATGTGGTTGCCGTCGGTAACTTCTCCCTAAGCTCATTCTTGAGGACTTCCGCTTTGTCTGAACCATTCCTGACGGTGAGAAGGAGTTCACCTTTCTTGGTTTTACGGACATCTTTTATATCGACTCCGATGTCACCTGGTCTTACTGTCTGTTTTACTGTCCTTAAAAGGTCCGCATAAGATTTGCCAGCTAGTGCGACGAGAATTGCGTCTTGTTTGGGTTTTTTGGCCTCCTCTCTATTGGCTTCTCTTGTTTGCTCTTTGGCAGAGGCCGACTTTGCTTTCTTTCCCTGGGTACCTTCTCCGGCGTAGGTCCTGACACTTATATTGGTCCCAAAAAACAGGTATCTGACCATTCGGTTAAAAACGATGCCCGTGACTCCTTCCATTCCAGGTACTACTAGCTTGCTTTTCCTAGTTTGAATCATTAACTGTTTAACGGCCTCCAGTGCGTGGTACATGTCTTTATCATCAGCGGCGTTTTCCAGATTCCCATCCGCAATGATTGGGTAGTATAACAGTCGTTTTGATTCCATGAAGCTTCCATCTTCACCAGGAAAGCCCAGGGAATGGGACATCACAGCAACCTCACCCCTTCTCTTTTGTTGTTTCAGAAGGCCCAGTTTACCTCCGAAAACATCGATAGCTTTCCTGACTGTTTTTTCCTGGGTTTCCAGGTTTTGGTTACAGGGGAGTACAATTTGGCAATCCGCCGGTGCCTCCCAAACGCATCTTGGATCCTCTGTGATCTTTGGCAGAACATCTTCCAGCCAGTCGTCTTCTGATATAGCTTGGAAGTTATCGTAGCTTTGTTGGTTAGTGAGTCTGTTTCTTTTTCTTCTTTATTTTTAACCTTTGTACATTCACTACAATGTATCGTTAGGTTCTGTATGCTTTCGTCTTCTCGTACTTTTGGTTTGCTTTCCAGATAAGTTAGTCTCCTACTCAGTTCTTCCTTTTCCTTCCTAAGCTCTTGGGTTTCTAGTACTACTTGGTCTGACCATTTGTTAAAATCGGTATCACGAAGCTTTTCTGCCTCTAGTGTCAGCTTACTTGAAATGTCCTTCAACTCTTGCTTTGGTTTATACATGTCCGCCAACACCTTCTCTAGTTTTTCCACTTGTTTTTGTATTTCTCCAAACACCCGTTGCAATTGACCTACGTCTGGGCTACCCACACCTGAGTCGTCTATTTCTTCCGTTCTTTTGCGTTTATTTGTCTGCTCAAGCACTATCACAGCGCTCTCCGCTATTACCCGCTCTTCGATTTCAGACATAGAGCCCGCTCTCGCCCTAGGGGGTGTTCTCTGGAGAATGTCTCTTTTACCAAAGGGGTTTGCCTTGTCCCTCATGTCTTGACCCGGTCGATCTGCCTTTTTCATATTTAGGTCAGATCTCTCATGTCTATCGCACGCCACAAATCAAAATATTTTTAAGTCCAATATTACGAGTCCCAACACTCGCTAAGTATTCTAAGTTCGATTCTCACAGGAATTTTTCAAAGTCCCAACACTCGCTAACTATTCTAAGTTTCTAAAGTGAGAATATTCTAAGTTCCACTTTATTTAAAAAATTTCGGCACTCAAATACAAAAGTTCGATTTTCTCATAAACAGCTAAGAATTTCACATTTTAATTAGTTGGTCTTTTCTGTTAACTCTTTTATGAGTTTTGTCTCCTCTTTCCGATGATGCTGTCAAATCGGTCGCGCGACGGCCGGTTCGGGCGCTAGGCGCCGCGCGCCTTAAAACCGACAGAGATATTGTATCTCTCTGTTACCGTTTCCGTGAGCACGTACACACGCACACACCCGCACACAAGAAAAACCAACAGATGTAGACTTTCAATGTTTAGAGAAAAACTAAATGTAAACTAAAAAAAACTTTACGAAAGTTTATAAAGCGATTAAATATCTCAACTTCAAAGTTTAATATCTCCCTTAAGGATAGTCCGATTTTGATGAAACAAAGACTAAATTACTCACCGTAATTTTGTCCGTCCAATGGTACAAAATCTCGATCTTTTCCGCACTGTTTTTTGTCCTTATTTGACGATCGCCTAATACACGAGAAAATTCGTCCGCACTCCACCGCGGACACGCACCTCTCATATAAATATATAAATATTACCTAGCTCGATAACCGTTTGATGGATCTGCTTTCACCTCGGCAAGTAGGTTCACCTTGTTAATCTAAACAAGAGGCCAAATTCCCAGCAAGGCACATTAACGCGTTATAGAGATAAATTTTCTCTAGAACCATATGATGGATCTGCTTCGCTCTGGGCAAGTTGGTTCATCTTGTTAATCTAAACGAGAGGACAAACCCCATGAAGGCACATTAACGCGTTTGAGCGCTGTGACCGTTCAAACTTTCATAAATTTTCTGGACAACTTTTTTATCATATAAATATTATCTAGCTCGATAACCGTTTGATGGACCTGCTTCTTCCTCGGCAAGTGGGTTAACCCTGTTAATCTAAACGAGAGGCCAAACTCCCAGCAAGGCACATTAACGCGTTATAGAGATAAATTTTCTCTAGAACCGTATGATGAATCTGCTTCGCTCTGGGCAAGTTGGTTCATCTTGTTAATCTAAACGAGAGGACAAATTCCCAGGAAGGCACATCAACGCGTTTGAGCGCTGTGACCGCTCAAACTTTTATAAATTATCTGGACAACTTTTTCATCATATAAATATTCCCTAGCTCGATAACGGTTTGATGGATCTGTTTCCACCTCGGCAAGTAGGTTCACCTTGTTAATCTAAACGAGAGACCAAACTCCCAGCAAGGCACATTAACGCGTTATAGAGATAAATTTTCTCGAGAACCGTTTGATGAATCTGCTTCGCTCTGGGCAGGTTGGTTCACCTTGCTAATCTAAACGAGAGGACAAACTCCCAGGAAGGCACATCAACGCGTTTGAGCGCTGTGACCGTTCAAACTTTCATAAATTATCTGGACAACTTTTTCATCATATAAATATTACCTAGCTCGATAACCGTTTGATGGATCTGCTTCCACCTCGGCAAGTAAGTTCACCTTGTTAATCTAAGCGAGAGGCCAAACTCCCAGCAAGGCACATTAACGCGTTATAGATATAAATTTTCTCGAGAACCGTTTGATGAATCTGCTTCGCTCTGGGCAGGTTGGTTCATCTTGTTAATCTAAACGAGAGGACAAACCCCCATGAAGGCACATTAACGCGTTTGAGCGCTGTGACCGTTCAAACTTGATAAATTTACTGGACAACTTTTTCATTATATAAATATTACCTAGCTCGATAACCGTTTGATGGATCTGCCTCCTCCTCGGCAAGTAGGTTCACCTTGTTAATCTAAACGAGAGGCCAAACTCCCAACAAGGCACATTAACGCGTTATAGAGATAAATTTTCCCGAGAACCGTCTGATTAATCTGCTTCGCTCTGGGCAGGTTGGTTCATCTTGTTAATCTAAACGAGAGGACAGACCTCCAGGAAGGCACATTAACGCCTTTGAGCGCTGTGACCGTTCAAACTGCATAAATTTACTGGACAACTTATTCATTATATAAATATTACCTAGCTCGATAACCGTTTGATGGATCTGCTTTCACCTCGGCAAGTAGGTTCACCTTGTTAATCTAAACGAGAGGCCAAACTCCCAGCAAGGCACATTAACGCGTTATAGAGATAAATTTTCTCTAGAACCGTATGATGAATCTGCTTCGCTCTGGGCAAGTTGGTTCATCTTGTTAATCTAAACGAGAGGACAAATTCCCAGGAAGGCACATCAACGCGTTTGAGCGCTGTGACCGTTCAAACTTTCATAAATTATCTGGACAACTTTTTCGTCATATAAATATTACCTAGCTCGATAACCGTTTGATGGATCTGCTTCCACCTCGGCAAGTAGGTTCACCTTGTTAATCTAAACGAGAGGACAAACCCCCAGGAAGGCACATTAACGCGTTTGAGCGCTGTGACCGTTTAAACTTTCATAAATTATCTGGACAACTTTTTCGTCATATAAATATTACCTAGCTCGATAACCGTTTGATGGATCTGCTTCCACCTCGGCAAGTAGGTTCACCTTGTTAATCTAAACGAGAGGCCAAGCTCCCAGCAAGGCACATTAACGCGTTATAGAGATAAATTTTCTCTAGAACCATATGATGGATATGCTTCGGTCTGGGCAAGTTGGTTCATCTTGTTAATCTAAACGAGAGGACAAACCCCCATGAAGGCACATTAACGCGTTTGAGCGCTGTGACCGTTCAAACTTTCATAAATTTTCTGGACAACTTTTTTATCATATAAATATTATCTAGCTCGATAACCGTTTGATGGACCTGCTTCTTCCTCGGCAAGTGGGTTAAACCTGTTAATCTAAACGAGAGGCCAAACTCCCAGCAAGGCACATGAACGCGTTATAGAGATAAATTTTCTCTAGAACCGTATGATGAATCTGCTTCGCTCTGGGCAAGTTGGTTCATCTTGTTAATCTAAACGAGAGGACAAATTCCCAGGAAAGCACATCAACGCGTTTGAGCGCTGTGACCGATCAAACTTTCATAAATTATCTGGACAACTTTTTCGTCATATAAATATTACCTAGCTCGATAACCGTTTGATGGATCTGCTTCCACCTCGGCAAGTAGGTTCACCTTGTTAATCTAAACGAGAGGCCAAACTCCCAGCAAGGCACATGAACGCGTTATAGAGATAAATTTTCTCTAGAACCGTATGATGAATCTGCTTCGCTCTGGGCAAGTTGGTTCATCTTGTTAATCTAAACGAGAGGACAAATTCCCAGGAAGGCACATCAACGCGTTTGAGCGCTGTGACCGATCAAACTTTCATAAATTATCTGGACAACTTTTTCGTCATATAAATATTACCTAGCTCGATAACCGTTTGATGGATCTGCTTCCACCTCGGCAAGTAGGTTCACCTTGTTAATCTAAACGAGAGGCCAAACTCCCAGCAAGGCACATGAACGCGTTATAGAGATAAATTTTCCCGAGAACCGTATGATTAATCTGCTTCGCTCTGGGCAAGTTGGTTCATCTTGTTAATCTAAACGAGAGGACAAACCCCCAGGAAGGCACATTAACGCGTTTGAGCGCTGTGACCGTTCAAACTTCATAAATTTTCTGGACAACTTTTTCATCATATAAATATTACCTAGCTCGATAACCGTTTGATGGATCTGCTTTCACCTCGGCAAGTAGGTTCACCTTGTTAATCTAAACGAGAGGCCAAACTCCCAGCAAGGCACATTAACGCGTTATAGAGATAAATTTTCTCGAGAACGGTTTGATGAATCTGCTTCGCTCTGGGCAGGTTGGTTCATCTTGTTAATCTAAACGAGAGGACAGACCTCCAGGAAGGCACATTAACGCCTTTGAGCGCTGTGACCGTTCAAACTTCATAAATTTACTGGACAACTTTTTCGTCATATAAATATTACCTAGCTCGATAACCGTTTGATGGATCTGCTTCCACCTCGGCAAGTAGGTTCACCTTGTTAATCTAAACGAAAGGCCAAACTCCCAGCAAGGCACATGAGCGCGTTATAGAGATAAATTTTCTCTAGAACCGTATGATGAATCTGCTTCGCTCTGAGCAAGTTGGTTCATCTTGTTAATCTAAAGAGAGGACAAATTCCCAGGAAGGCACATCAACGCGTTTGAGCGCTGTGACCGATCAAACTTTCATAAATTATCTGGACAACTTTTTCGTCATATAAATATTACCTAGCTCGATAACCGTTTGATGGATCTGCTTCCACCTCGGCAAGTAGGTTCACCTTGTTAATCTAAACGAGAGGCCAAACTCCCAGCAAGGCACATGAACGCGTTATAGAGATAAATTTTCCCGAGAACCGTATGATTAATCTGCTTCGCTCTGGGCAAGTTGGTTCATCTTGTTAATCTAAACGAGAGGACAAACCCCCAGGAAGGCACATCAACGCGTTTGAGCGCTGTGACCGTTCAAACTTTCATAAATTATCTGGACAACTTTTTCATCATATAAATATTATCTAGCTCGATAACCGTTTGATGGACCTGCTTCTTCCTCGGCAAGTGGGTTAACCCTGTTAATCTAAACGAGAGGCCAAACTCCCAGCAAGGCACATTAACGCGTTATAGAGATAAATTTTCTCGAGAACGGTTTGATGAATCTGCTTCGCTCTGGGCAGGTTGGTTCATCTTGTTAATCTAAACGAGAGGCCAAACTCCCAGCAAAGCACATTAGCGCGTTATAGAGATAAATTTTCTCGAGAACCGTTTGATGAATCTGCTTCGCTCTGGGCAAGTTGGTTCATCTTGTTAATCTAAACGAGAGGGCAAACCCCCAGGAAGGCACATTAACGCGTTTGAGCGCTGTGACCGTTCAAACTTTCACAAATTTTCTGGAAATCTTTTTCATCATATAAATATTACCTAGCTCGATAACCGTTTGATGGATCTGCTTCCACCTCGGCAAGTAGGTTCACCTTGTTAATCTAAACGAGAGGCCAAACTCCAAGCAAGGCACATTAACGCGTTATAGAGATAAATTTTCTCTAGAACCGTTTGATGAATCTGCTTCGCTCTGGGCAGGTTGGTTCATATTGTTAATCTAAACGAGAGGACAAACCCCAGGAAGGCACATTAACGTGTTTGAGGGCTGTGACCGTTCAAACTTTAATAAATTTTCTGGACAACTTTTTCATCATATAAATATTACCTAGCTCGATAACTGTCTGATGGATCTGCTTCCTCCTCGGCAAGTAGGTTCACCCTATTAATCTAAACGAGAGGCCAAACTCCCAGCAAAGCAAATTAACGCGTTATAGAGATAAATTTTCTCGAGAACCGTTTGATGAATCTGCTTCGCTCTGGGCAGGTTGGTTCATATTGTTAATCTAAACGAGAGGACAAACCCCCAGGAAGGCACATTAACGTGTTTGAGGGCTGTGACCGTTCAAACTGTCATAAATTTTCTGGACAACTTTTTTATCATATAAATATTACCTAGCTCGATAACTGTCTGATGGATCTGCTTCCTCCTCGGCAAGTAGGTTCACCCTGTTAATCTAAACGAGAGGCCAAACTCCCAGCAAAGCACATTAACGCGGTATAGAGATAAATTTTCTCTAGAACCGTTTGATGAATCTGCTTCGCTCTGGGCAGGTTGGTTCATATTGTTAATGTAAACGAGAGGACAAACCCTCAGGAAGGCACATTAACGCGTTTGAGCGCTGTGACCGTTCAAACTTTCACAAATTTTCTGGAAATCTTTTTCATCATATAAATATTACCTAGCTCGATAACCGTTTGATGGATCTGCTTCCACCTCGGCAAGTAGGTTCACCTTGTTAATCTAAACGAGAGGCCAAACTCCCAGCAAGGCACATTAACGCGTTATAGAGATAAAATTTCTCGAGAACCGTTTGATGAATCTGCTTCGCTCTGGGCAAGTTGTTTCATCTTGTTAACCTAAACGAGAGGACAAACCCCCAGGAAGGCACATTAACGCGTTTGAGCGCTGTGACCGTTCAAACTTTCATAAATTTTCTGGACAACTTTTTCATCATATAAATATTACCTAGCTCGATAACCGTTTGATGGATCTGCTTCCACCTCGGCAAGTAGGTTCACCCTGTCAATCTAAACGAGAGGCCAAACTCCCAGCAAAGCACATTAACGCGTTATAGAGATAAAATTTCTCGAGAACCGTTTGAAAAATCTGCTTCGCTCTGGGCAAGTTGGTTCATCTTGTTAATCTAAACGAGAGGACAAACCCCCAGGAAGGCACATTAACGCGTTTGAGCGCTGTGACCGTTCAAACTTTCATAAATTTTCTGGACAACTTTTTCATCATATAAATATTACCTAGCTCGATAACCGTTTGATGGATCTGCTTCCACCTCGGCAAGTAGGTTCATCTTGTTAATCTAAACGAGAGGCCAAACTCCCAGCAAGGCACATTAACGCGTTATAGAGATAAAATTTCTCGAGAACCGTTTGATGAATCTGCTTCGCTCTGGGCAAGTTGGTTCATCTTGTTAATCTAAACGAGAGAACAAACCCCAATGAAGGCACATTAACGCGTTTGAGCGCTGTGACCGTTCAAACTTTCACAAATTTTCTGGACAACTTTTTCATCATATAAATATTACCTAGCTCGATAACCGTTTGATGGATCTGCTTCCACCTTGGCAAAGTAGGTTAACCTTGTTAATCTAAACAAGAGGCCAAACTCCAAGCAAGGCACATTAACGCGTTATAGAGATAAATTTTCTCTAGAACCGTTTGATGAATCTGCTTCGCTCTGGGCAGGTTGGTTCATATTGTTAATCTAAACGAGAGGACAAACCCCAGGAAGGCACATTAACGTGTTTGAGGGCTGTGACCGTTCAAACTTTAATAAATTTTCTGGACAACTTTTTCATCATATAAATATTACCTAGCTCGATAACTGTCTGATGGATCTGCTTCCTCATCGGCAAGTAGGTTCACCCTGTTAATCTAAACGAGAGGCCAAACTCCCAGCAAAGCACATTAACGCGTTATAGAGATAAATTTTCTCGAGAACCGTTTGATGAATCTGCTTCGCTCTGGGCAAGTTGGTTCATCTTGTTAATCTAAACGAGAGGGCAAACCCCCAGGAAGGCACATTAACGTGTTTGAGCGCTGTGACCGTTCAAACTGTCATAAATTTTCTGGACAACTTTTTTATCATATAAATATTACCTAGCTCGATAACCGTTTGATGGACCTGCTTCTTCCTCGGCAAGTAGGTTCACCCTGTTAATCTAAACGAGAGGCCAAACTCCCAGCAAAGCACATTAACGCGGTATAGAGATAAATTTTCTCTAGAACCGTTTGATGAATCTGCTTCGCTCTGGGCAGGTTGGTTCATATTGTTAATCTAAACGAGAGGACAAACCCTCAGGAAGGCACATTAACGCGTTTGAGCGCTGTGACCGTTCAAACTTTCACAAATTTTCTGGAAATCTTTTTCATCATATAAATATTACCTAGCTCGATAACCGTTTGATGGATCTGCTTCCACCTCGGCAAGTAGGTTCACCTTGTTAATCTAAACGAGAGGCCAAACTCCCAGCAAGGCACATTAACGCGTTATAGAGATAAAATTTCTCGAGAACCGTTTGATGAATCTGCTTCGCTCTGGGCAGGTTGGTTCATATTGTTAATCTAAACGAGAGGACAAACCCCCAGGAAGGCACATTAACGCGTTTGAGCGCTGTGACCGTTCAAACTTTCATAAATTTTCTGGACAACTTTTTCATCATATAAATATTACCTAGCTCGATAACCGTTTGATGGATCTGCTTCCACCTCGGCAAGTAGGTTCACCTTGTTAATCTAAACGAGAGGCCAAACTCCCAGCAAGGCACATTAACGCGTTATAGAGATAAAATTTCTCGAGAACCGTTTGATGAATCTGCTTCGCTCCATGCAGATTGGTTCATCTTGTTAATCTAAACGAGAGGACAAACCCCCAGGAAGGCACATTAACGTGTTTGAGCGCTGTGACCGTTCAAACTTTCATAAATTTTCTGGACAACTTTTTCATCATATAAATATTACCTAGCTCGATAACCGTTTGATGGATCTGCTTCCACCTTGGCAAGTAGGTTCACCTTGTTAATCTAAGCGAGAGGCCAAACTCCCAGCAAGGCACATTAACGCGTTATAGAGATAAATTTTCCTAGAACCGTTTGATGAATCTGCTTCGCTCTGGGCAGGTTGGTTCATCTTGTAAATCTAAACGAGAGGACAAACCCCCAGGAAGGCACATTAACGCGTTTGAGCACTGTGACCGTTCAAACTTTCATAAATTTTCTGGACAAGTTTTTCATCATATAAATATTACCTAGCTCGATAACCGTTTGATGGACCTGCTTCTTCCTCGGCAAGTAGGTTCACCCTGTTAATCTAAACGAGAGGCCAAACTCCCAGCAAAGCACATTAACGCGGTATAGAGATAAATTTTCTCTAGAACCGTTTGATGAATCTGCTTCGCTCTGGGCAGGTTGGTTCATATTGTTAATCTAAACGAGAGGACAAACCCTCAGGAAGGCACATTAACGCGTTTGAGCGCTGTGACCGTTCAAACTTTCACAAATTTTCTGGAAATCTTTTTCATCATATAAATATTACCTAGCTCGATAACCGTTTGATGGATCTGCTTCCACCTCGGCAAGTAGGTTCACCTTGTTAATCTAAACGAGAGGCCAAACTCCCAGCAAGGCACATTAACGCGTTATGAGATAAAATTTCTCGAGAACCGTTTGATGAATCTGCTTCGCTCTGGGCAGGTTGGTTCGCCATTGTTAATCTAAACGAGAGGACAAACCCCCAGGAAGGCACATTAACGCGTTTGAGCGCTGTGACCGTTCAAACTTTCATAAATTTTCTGGACAACTTTTTCATCATATAAATATTACCTAGCTCGATAACCGTTTTGATGGATCTGCTTCCACCTCGGCAAGTAGGTTCACCTTGTTAATCTAAACGAGAGGCCAAACTCCCAGCAAGGCACATTAACGCGTTATAGAGATAAAATTTCTCGAGAACCGTTTGATGGAATCTGCTTTCGCTCCCGTGCAGATTGGTTCATCTTGTTAATCTAAACGAGAGGACAAACCCCAGGAAGGCACATTAACGTGTTTGAGCGCTGTGACCGTTCAAACTTTCATAAAATTTTCTGGACAACTTTTTCATCATATAAATATTACCTAGCTCGATAACCGTTTGATGGATCTGCTTCCACCTTGGCAAGTAGGTTCACCTTGTTAATCTAAGCGAGAGGCCAAACTCCCAGCAAGGCACATTAACGCGTTATAGAGATAAATTTTCCTAAAACCGTTTGATGAATCTGCTTCGCTCTGGGCAGGTTGGTTCATCTTGTAAATCTAAACGAGGAGGACAAACCCCCAGGAAGGCACATTAACGCGTTTGAGCACTGTGACCGTTCAAACTTTCATAAATTTTCTGGACAAGTTTTTCATCATATAAATATTACCTAGCTCGATAACCGTTTGATGGACCTGCTTCTTCCTCGCAAGTAGGTTCACCCTGTTAATCTAAACGAGAGAGGCCAAACTCCCAGCAAAGCACATTAACGCGGAATAAGAGATAAATTTTTCTCTAGAACCGTTTGATGAATCTGCTTCGCTCTGGGCAGGTTGGTTCATATTGTTAATCTAAACGAGAGGACAAACCCTCAGGAAGGCACATTAACGCGTTTGAGCGCTGTGACCATTCAAACTTTCACAAATTTTCTGGAAATCTTTTTCATCATATAAATATTACCTAGCTCGATAACCGTTTGATGGATCTGCTTCCACCTCGGCAAGTAGGTTCACCTTGTTAATCTAAACGAGGCCAAACTCCCAGCAAGGCACATTAACGCGTTATAGAGATAAAATTTCTCGAGAACCGTTTGATGAATCTGCTTCGCTCTGGGCAAGTTGGTTCATCTTGTTAACCTAAACAGAGGACAAACCCCAGGAAGCACATTAACGCGTTTGAGCGCTGTGACCGTTCAAACTTTCATAAATTTTCTGGACAACTTTTTCATCAACATAAATATTACCTAGCTCGATAACCGTTTGATGGATCTGCTTCCACCTCGGCAAGTAGGTTCACCTTGTTAATCTAAACGAGAGGCCAAACTCCCAGCAAGGCACATTAACGCGTTATAGAGATAAAATTTCTCGAGAACCGTTTGATGAATCTGCTTCGCTCCGTGCAGATTGGTTCATCTTGTTAATCTAAACGAGAGGACAAACCCCCAGGAAGGCACATTAACGCGTTTGAGCACTGTGACCGTTCAAACTTTCATAAATTTTCTGGACAACTTTTTTATCATATAAATATTATCTAGCTCGATAACCGTTTGATGGACCTGCTTCTTCCTCGGCAAGTGGGTTAACCCTGTTAATCTAAGCGAGAGACCAAACTCCCAGCAAGGCACATTAACGCGTTATAGAGATAAATTTTCTCGAGAACCGTTTGATGAATCTGCTTCGCTCCGTGCAGATTGGTTCATCTTGTTAATCTAAACGAGGGGACAAACCCCCAGGAAGGCACATTAACGTGTTTGAGCGCTGTGACCGTTCAAACTTTCATAAATTTTCTGGACAACTTTTTCATCATATAAATATTACCTAGCTCGATAACCGTTTGATGGATCTGCTTCCACCTTGGCAAGTAGGTTCACCTTGTTAATCTAAGCGAAAGGCCAAACTCCCAGCAAGGCACATTAACGCGTTATAGAGATAAATTTTCCCTAGAACCGTTTGATGAATCTGCTTCGCTCTGGGCAAGTTGGTTCATCTTGGTAATCTAAACGAGAGGACAAACCCCCAGGAAGGCACATTAACGCGTTTGAGCGCTGTGACCGTTCAAACTTTCATAAATTTTCTGGACAACTTTTTCATCATATAAATATTACCTAGCTCGATAACCGTTTGATGGATCTGCTTCCACCTCGGCAAGTAGGTTCACCTTGTTAATCTAAACGAGAGGCCAAACTCCCAGCAAGGCACATTAACGCGTTATAGAGATAAAATTTCTCGAGAACCGTTTGATGAATCTGCTTCGCTCCGTGCAGATTGGTTCATCTTGTTAATCTAAACGAGAGGACAAACCCCCCAGGAAGGCACATTAACGTGTTTGAGCACTTTGTGACCGTTCAAACTTTCATAAATTTTCTGGACAACTTTTTCATCATATAAATATTACCTAGCTCGATAACCGTTTGATGGATCTGCTTCCACCTTGGCAAGTAGGTTCACCTTGTTAATCTAAGCGAGAGGCCAAACTCCCAGCAAGGCACATTAACGCGTTATAGAGATAAATTTTCCTAGAACCGTTTGATGAATCTGCTTCGCTCTGGGCAGGTTGGTTCATCTTGTAAATCTAAACAAGAGGACAAACCCCCAGGAAGGCACATTAACGCGTTTGAGCACTGTGACCGTTCAAACTTTCATAAATTTTCTGGACAAGTTTTTCATCATATAAATATTACCTAGCTCGATAACCGTTTGATGGACCTGCTTCTTCCTCGGCAAGTAGGTTCACCTGTTAATCTAAACGAGAGGCCAAACTCCCAGCAAAGCACATTAACGCGGTATAGAGATAAATTTTCTCTAGAACCGTTTGATGAATCTGCTTCGCTCTGGGCAAGTTGGTTCATCTTGTTAATCTAAACGAGAGGACAAACCCCCAGGAAGGCACATTAACGCGTTTGAGCGCTGTGACCGTTCAAACTTTCATAAATTTTCTGGACAACTTTTTCATCATATAAATATTACCTAGCTCGATAACCGTTTGATGGATCTGCTTCCTCCTCGGCAAGTAGGTTCACCTTGTTAATCTAAACGAGAGGCCAAACTCCCAGCAAGGCACATTAACGCGTTATAGAGAGATAAATTTTCTCGAGAACCGTTTGATGAATCTGCTTCGCTCTGGGCAGTTGGTTCATCTTGTTAATCTAAACGAGAGGACAAACCCCCAGGAAGGCACATTAACGCGTTTGAGCGCTGTGACCGTTCAAACTTTCATAAATTTTCTGGACAACTTTTTCATCATATAAATATTACCTAGCTCGATAACCGTTTGATGGATCTGCTTCCACCTCGGCAAGTAGGTTCACCTTGTTAATCTAAACGAGAGGCCAAACTCCCAGCAAGGCACATTAACGCGTTATAGAGATAAATTTTCTCGAGAACCGTTTGATGAATCTGCTTCGCTCTGGGCAAGTTGGTTCATCTTGTTAATCTAAACGAGAGGACAAACCCCCAGGAAGGCACATTAACGCGTTTGAGCGCTGTGACCGTTCAAACTTTCATAAATTTTCTGGACAACTTTTTCATCATATAAATATTACCTAGCTCGATAACCGTTTGATGGATCTGCTTCCTCCTCGGCAAGTAGGTTCACCTTGTTAATCTAAACGAGAGGCCAAACTCCCAGCAAGGCACATTAACGCGTTATAGAGATAAATTTTCTCGAGAACCGTTTGATGAATCTGCTTCGCTCTGGGCAAGTTGGTTCATCTTGTTAATCTAAACGAGAGGACAAACCCCCAGGAAGGCACATTAACGCGTTTGAGCGCTGTGACCGTTCAAACTTTCATAAATTTTCTGGACAACTTTTTCATCATATAAATATTACCTAGCTCGATAACCGTTTGATGGATCTGCTTCCTCCTCGGCAAGTAGGTTCACCTTGTTAATCTAAACGAGAGGCCAAACTCCCAGCAAGGCACATTAACGCGTTATAGAGATAAATTTTCTCGAGAACCGTTTGATGAATCTGCTTCGCTCTGGGGGCAAGTTGGTTCATCTTGTTAATCTAAACGAGAGGACAAACCCCCAGGAAGGCACATTAACGCGTTTGAGCGCTGTGACCGTTCAAACTTTCATAAATTTTCTGGACAACTTTTTCATCATATAAATATTACCTAGCTCGATAACCGTTTGATGGATCTGCTTCCACCTCGGCAAGTAGGTTCACCTTGTTAATCTAAACGAGAGGCCAAACTCCCAGCAAGGCACATTAACGCGTTATAGAGATAAATTTTCTCGAGAACCGTTTGATGAATCTGCTTCGCTCTGGGCAAGTTGGTTCATCTTGTTAATCTAAACGAGAGGACAAACCCCAGGAAGGCACATTAACGCGTTTGAGCGCTGTGACCGTTCAAACTTTCATAAATTTTCTGGACAACTTTTTCATCATATAAATATTACCTAGCTCGATAACCGTTTGATGGATCTGCTTCCTCCTCGGCAAGTAGGTTCACCTTGTTAATCTAAACGAGAGGCCAAACTCCCAGCAAGGCACATTAACGCGTTATAGAGATAAATTTTCTCGAGAACCGTTTGATGAATCTGCTTCGCTCTGGGCAAGTTGGTTCATCTTGTTAATCTAAACGAGAGGACAAACCCCCAGGAAGGCACATTAACGCGTTTGAGCGCTGTGACCGTTCAAACTTTCATAAATTTTCTGGACAACTTTTTCATCATATAAATATTACCTAGCTCGATAACCGTTTGATGGATCTGCTTCCACCTCGGCAAGTAGGTTCACCTTGTTAATCTAAACGAGAGGCCAAACTCCCAGCAAGGCACACATTAACGCGTTATAGAGATAAATTTTCTCGAGAACCGTTTGATGAATCTGCTTCGCTCTGGGCAAGTTGGTTCATCTTGTTAATCTAAACGAGAGGACAAACCCCAGGAAGGCACATTAACGCGTTTGAGCGCTGTGACCGTTCAAACTTTCATAAATTTTCTGGACAACTTTTTCATCATATAAATATTACCTAGCTCGATAACCGTTTGATGGATCTGCTTCCTCCTCGGCAAGTAGGTTCACCTTGTTAATCTAAACGAGAGGCCAAACTCCCAGCAAGGCACATTAACGCGTTATAGAGATAAATTTTCTCGAGAACCGTTTGATGAATCTGCTTCGCTCTGGGCAAGTTGGTTCATCTTGTTAATCTAAACGAGAGGACAAACCCCCAGGAAGGCACACATTAACGCGTTTGAGCGCTGTGACCGTTCAAACTTTCATAAATTTTCTGGACAACTTTTTCATCATATAAATATTACCTAGCTCGATAACCGTTTGATGGATCTGCTTCCTCCTCGGCAAGTAGGTTCACCTTGTTAATCTAAACGAGAGGCCAAACTCCCAGCAAGGCACATTAACGCGTTATAGAGATAAATTTTCTCGAGAACCGTTTGATGAATCTGCTTCGCTCTGGGCAAGTTGGTTCATCTTGTTAATCTAAACGAGAGGACAAACCCCAGGAAGGCACATTAACGCGTTTGAGCGCTGTGACCGTTCAAACTTTCATAAATTTTCTGGACAACTTTTTCATCATATAAATATTACCTAGCTCGATAACCGTTTGATGGATCTGCTTCCACCTCGGCAAGTAGGTTCACCTTGTTAATCTAAACGAGAGGCCAAACTCCCAGCAAGGCACATTAACGCGTTATAGAGATAAATTTTCTCGAGAACCGTTTGATGAATCTGCTTCGCTCTGGGCAAGTTGGTTCATCTTGTTAATCTAAACGAGAGGACAAACCCCAGGAAGGCACATTAACGCGTTTGAGCGCTGTGACCGTTCAAACTTTCATAAATTTTCTGGACAACTTTTTCATCATATAAATATTACCTAGCTCGATAACCGTTTGATGGATCTGCTTCCTCCTCGGCAAGTAGGTTCACCTTGTTAATCTAAACGAGAGGCCAAACTCCCAGCAAGGCACATTAACGCGTTATAGAGATAAATTTTCTCGAGAACCGTTTGATGAATCTGCTTCGCTCTGGGCAAGTTGGTTCATCTTGTTAATCTAAACGAGAGGACAAACCCCCAGGAAGGCACATTAACGCGCGTTTGAGCGCTGTGACCGTTCAAACTTTCATAAATTTTCTGGACAACTTTTTCATCATATAAATATTACCTAGCTCGATAACCGTTTGATGGATCTGCTTCCACCTCGGCAAGTAGGTTCACCTTGTTAATCTAAACGAGAGGCCAAACTCCCAGCAAGGCACATTAACGCGTTATAGAGATAAATTTTTCTCGAGAACCGTTTGATGAATCTGCTTCGCTCTGGGCAAGTTGGTTCATCTTGTTAATCTAAACGAGAGGACAAACCCCAGGAAGGCACATTAACGCGTTTGAGCGCTGTGACCGTTCAAACTTTCATAAATTTTCTGGACAACTTTTTCATCATATAAATATTACCTAGCTCGATAACCGTTTGATGGATCTGCTTCCACCTCGGCAAGTAGGTTCACCTTGTTAATCTAAACGAGAGGCCAAACTCCCAGCAAGGCACATTAACGCGTTATAGAGATAAATTTTCTCGAGAACCGTTTGATGAATCTGCTTCGCTCTGGGCAAGTTGGTTCATCTTGTTAATCTAAACGAGAGGACAAACCCCCAGGAAGGCACATTAACGCGTTTGAGCGCTGTGACCGTTCAAACTTTCATAAATTTTCTGGACAACTTTTTCATCATATAAATATTACCTAGCTCGATAACCGTTTGATGGATCTGCTTCCTCCTCGGCAAGTAGGTTCACCTTGTTAATCTAAACGAGAGGCCAAACTCCCAGCAAGGCACATTAACGCGTTATAGAGATAAATTTTCTCGAGAACCGTTTGATGAATCTGCTTCGCTCTGGGCAAGTTGGTTCATCTTGTTAATCTAAACGAGAGGACAAACCCCCAGGAAGGCACATTAACGCGTTTGAGCGCTGTGACCGTTCAAACTTTCATAAATTTTCTGGACAACTTTTTCATCATATAAATATTACCTAGCTCGATAACCGTTTGATGGATCTGCTTCCACCTCGGCAAGTAGGTTCACCTTGTTAATCTAAACGAGAGGCCAAACTCCCAGCAAGGCACATTAACGCGTTATAGAGATAAATTTTCTCGAGAACCGTTTGATGAATCTGCTTCGCTCTGGGCAAGTTGGTTCATCTTGTTAATCTAAACGAGAGGACAAACCCCCAGGAAGGGCACATTAACGCGTTTGAGCGCTGTGACCGTTCAAACTTTCATAAATTTTCTGGACAACTTTTTCATCATATAAATATTACCTAGCTCGATAACCGTTTGATGGATCTGCTTCCTCCTCGGCAAGTAGGTTCACCTTGTTAATCTAAACGAGAGGCCAAACTCCCAGCAAGGCACATTAACGCGTTATAGAGATAAATTTTCTCGAGAACCGTTTGATGAATCTGCTTCGCTCTGGGCAAGTTGGTTCATCTTGTTAATCTAAACGAGAGGACAAACCCCCAGGAAGGCACATTAACGCGTTTGAGCGCTGTGACCGTTCAAACTTTCATAAATTTTCTGGACAACTTTTTCATCATATAAATATTACCTAGCTCGATAACCGTTTGATGGATCTGCTTCCACCTCGGCAAGTAGGTTCACCTTGTTAATCTAAACGAGAGGCCAAACTCCCAGCAAGGCACATTAACGCGTTATAGAGATAAATTTTCTCGAGAACCGTTTGATGAATCTGCTTCGCTCTGGGCAAGTTGGTTCATCTTGTTAATCTAAACGAGAGGGACAAACCCCCAGGAAGGCACACATTAACGCGTTTGAGCGCTGTGACCGTTCAAACTTTCATAAATTTTCTGGACAACTTTTTTCATCATATAAATATTACCTAGCTCGATAACCGTTTGATGGATCTGCTTCACCTCGGCAAGTAGGTTCACCTTGTTAATCTAAACGAGAGGCCAAACTCCCAGCAAGGCACATTAACGCGTTATAGAGATAAATTTTCTCGAGAACCGTTTGATGAATCTGCTTCGCTCTGGGCAAGTTGGTTCATCTTGTTAATCTAAACGAGAGGACAAACCCCCAGGAAGGCACATTAACGCGTTTGAGCGCTGTGACCGTTCAAACTTTCATAAATTTTCTGGACAACTTTTTCATCATATAAATATTACCTAGCTCGATAACCGTTTGATGGATCTGCTTCCTCCTCGGCAAGTAGGTTCACCTTGTTAATCTAAACGAGAGGCCAAACTCCCAGCAAGGCACATTAACGCGTTATAGAGATAAATTTTCTCGAGAACCGTTTGATGAATCTGCTTCGCTCTGGGCAAGTTGGTTCATCTTGTTAATCTAAACGAGAGGACAAACCCCAGGAAGGCACATTAACGCGTTTGAGCGCTGTGACCGTTCAAACTTTCATAAATTTTCTGGACAACTTTTTCATCATATAAATATTACCTAGCTCGATAACCGTTTGATGGATCTGCTTCCACCTCGGCAAGTAGGTTCACCTTGTTAATCTAAACGAGAGGCCAAACTCCCAGCAAGGCACATTAACGCGTTATAGAGAGATAAATTTTCTCTAGAACCGTTTGATGAATCTGCTTCGCTCTGGGCAAGTTGGTTCATCTTTGTTAATCTAAACGAGAGGACAAACCCCCAGGAAGGCACATTAACGCGTTTGAGCGCTGTGACCGTTCAAACTTTCATAAATTTTCTGGACAACTTTTTCATCATATAAATATTACCTAGCTCGATAACCGTTTGATGGATCTGCTTCCTCCTCGGCAAGTAGGTTCACCTTGTTAATCTAAACGAGAGGCCAAACTCCCAGCAAGGCACATTAACGCGTTATAGAGATAAATTTTCTCGAGAACCGTTTGATGAATCTGCTTCGCTCTGGGCAAGTTGGTTCATCTTGTTAATCTAAACGAGAGGACAAAACCCCAGGAAGGCACATTAACGCGTTTGAGCGCTGTGACCGTTCAAACTTTCATAAATTTTCTGGACAACTTTTTCATCATATAAATATTACCTAGCTCGATAACCGTTTGATGGATCTGCTTCCTCCTCGGCAAGTAGGTTCACCTTGTTAATCTAAACGAGAGGCCAAACTCCCAGCAAGGCACATTAACGCGTTATAGAGATAAATTTTCTCGAGAACCGTTTGATGAATCTGCTTCGCTCTGGGCAAGTTGGTTCATCTTGTTAATCTAAACGAGAGGACAAACCCCCAGGAAGGCACATTAACGCGTTTGAGCGCTGTGACCGTTCAAACTTTCATAAATTTTCTGGACAACTTTTTTCATCATATAAATATTACCTAGCTCGATAACCGTTTGATGGATCTGCTTCCACCTCGGCAAGTAGGTTCACCTTGTTAATCTAAACGAGAGGCCAAACTCCCAGCAAGGCACATTAACGCGTTATAGAGATAAATTTTCTCGAGAACCGTTTGATGAATCTGCTTCGCTCTGGGCAAGTTGGTTCATCTTGTTAATCTAAACGAGAGGACAAACCCCAGGAAGGCACATTAACGCGTTTGAGCGCTGTGACCGTTCAAACTTTCATAAATTTTCTGGGACAACTTTTTCATCATATAAATATTACCTAGCTCGATAACCGTTTGATGGATCTGCTTCCACCTCGGCAAGTAGGTTCACCTTGTTAATCTAAACGAGAGGCCAAACTCCCCAGCAAGGCACATTAACGCGTTATAGAGATAAATTTTCTCGAGAACCGTTTGATGAATCTGCTTCGCTCTGGGCAAGTTGGTTCATCTTGTTAATCTAAACGAGAGGACAAACCCCCAGGAAGGCACATTAACGCGTTTGAGCGCTGTGTGACCGTTCAAACTTTCATAAATTTTCTGGACAACTTTTTCATCATATAAATATTACCTAGCTCGATAACCGTTTGATGGATCTGCTTCCTCCTCGGCAAGTAGGTTCACCTTGTTAATCTAAACGAGAGGCCAAACTCCCAGCAAGGCACATTAACGCGTTATAGAGATAAATTTTCTCGAGAACCGTTTGATGAATCTGCTTCGCTCTGGGCAAGTTGGTTCATCTTGTTAATCTAAACGAGAGGACAAACCCCAGGAAGGCACATTAACGCGTTTGAGCGCTGTGACCGTTCAAACTTTCATAAATTTTCTGGACAACTTTTTCATCATATAAATATTACCTAGCTCGATAACCGTTTGATGGATCTGCTTCCACCTCGGCAAGTAGGTTCACCTTGTTAATCTAAACGAGAGGCCAAACTCCCAGCAAGGCACATTAACGCGTTATAGAGATAAATTTTCTCGAGAACCGTTTGATGAATCTGCTTCGCTCTGGGCAAGTTGGTTCATCTTGTTAATCTAAACGAGAGGACAAACCCCCAGGAAGGCACATTAACGCGTTTGAGCGCTGTGACCGTTCAAACTTTCATAAATTTTCTGGACAACTTTTTCATCATATAAATATTACCTAGCTCGATAACCGTTTGATGGATCTGCTTCCACCTCGGCAAGTAGGTTCACCTTGTTAATCTAAACGAGAGGCCAAACTCCCAGCAAGGCACATTAACGCGTTATAGAGATAAATTTTCTCGAGAACCGTTTGATGAATCTGCTTCGCTCTGGGCAAGTTGGTTCATCTTGTTAATCTAAACGAGAGGACAAACCCCCAGGAAGGCACATTAACGCGTTTGAGCGCTGTGACCGTTCAAACTTTCATAAATTTTCTGGACAACTTTTTTCATCATATAAATATTACCTAGCTCGATAACCGTTTGATGGATCTGCTTCCACCTCGGCAAGTAGGTTCACCTTGTTAATCTAAACGAGAGGCCAAACTCCCAGCAAGGCACATTAACGCGTTATAGAGATAAATTTTCTCGAGAACCGTTTGATGAATCTGCTTCGCTCTGGGCAGGTTGGTTCATCTTGTTAATCTAAACGAGAGGACAAACCCCCAGGAAGGCACATTAACGCGTTTGAGCGCTGTGACCGTTCAAACTTTCATAAATTTTCTGGACAACTTTTTCATCATATAAATATTACCTAGCTCGATAACCGTTTGATGGATCTGCTTCCACCTCGGCAAGTAGGTTCACCTTGTTAATCTAAACGAGAGGCCAAACTCCCAGCAAGGCACATTAACGCGTTATAGAGATAAATTTTCTCTAGAACCGTTTGATGAATCTGCTTCGCTCTGGGCAAGTTGGTTCATCTTGTTAATCTAAACGAGAGGACAAACCCCCAGGAAGGCACATTAACGCGTTTGAGCGCTGTGACCGTTCAAACTTTTCATAAATTTTCTGGACAACTTTTTCATCATATAAATATTACCTAGCTCGATAACCGTTTGATGGATCTGCTTCCTCCTCGGCAAGTAGGTTCACCTTGTTAATCTAAACGAGAGGCCAAACTCCCAGCAAGGCACATTAACGCGTTATAGAGATAAATTTTCTCTAGAACCGTTTGATGAATCTGCTTCGCTCTGGGCAAGTTGGTTCATCTTGTTAATCTAAACGAGAGGACAAACCCCCAGGAAGGCACATTAACGCGTTTGAGCGCTGTGACCGTTCAAACTTTCATAAATTTTCTGGACAACTTTTTCATCATATAAATATTACCTAGCTCGATAACCGTTTGATGGATCTGCTTCCACCTCGGCAAGTAGGTTCACCTTGTTAATCTAAACGAGAGGCCAAACTCCCAGCAAGGCACATTAACGCGTTATAGAGATAAATTTTCTCTAGAACCGTTTGATGAATCTGCTTCGCTCTGGGCAAGTTGGTTCATCTTGTTAATCTAAACGAGAGGACAAACCCCCAGGAAGGCACATTAACGCGTTTGAGCGCTGTGACCGTTCAAACTTTCATAAATTTTCTGGACAACTTTTTCATCATATAAATATTACCTAGCTCGATAACCGTTTGATGGATCTGCTTCCACCTCGGCAAGTAGGTTCACCTTGTTAATCTAAACGAGAGGCCAAACTCCCAGCAAGGCACATTAACGCGTTATAGAGATAAATTTTCTCGAGAACCGTTTGATGAATCTGCTTCGCTCTGGGCAAGTTGGTTCATCTTGTTAATCTAAACGAGAGGACAAACCCCCAGGAAGGCACATTAACGCGTTTGAGCGCTGTGAACCTCGGCAAGTAGGTTCACCTTGTTAATCTAAACGAGAGGCCAAACTCCCAGCAAGGCACATTAACGCGTTATAGAGATAAATTTTCTCGAGAACCGTTTGATGAATCTGCTTCGCTCTGGGCAAGTTGGTTCATCTTGTTAATCTAAACGAGAGGACAAACCCCAGGAAGGCACATTAACGCGTTTGAGCGCTGTGACCGTTCAAACTTCATAAATTTTCTGGACAACTTTTTCATCATATAAATATTACCTAGCTCGATAACCGTTTGATGGATCTGCTTCCTCCTCGGCAAGTAGGTTCACCTTGTTAATCTAAACGAGAGGCCAAACTCCCAGCAAGGCACATTAACGCGTTATAGAGATAAATTTTTCTCGAGAACCGTTTGATGAATCTGCTTCGCTCTGGGCAAGTTGGTTCATCTTGTTAATCTAAACGAGAGGACAAACCCCCAGGAAGGCACATTAACGCGTTTGAGCGCTGTGACCGTTCAAACTTCATAAATTTTCTGGACAACTTTTTCATCATATAAATATTACCTAGCTCGATAACCGTTTGATGGATCTGCTTCCTCCTCGGCAAGTAGGTTCACCTTGTTAATCTAAACGAGAGGCCAAACTCCCAGCAAGGCACATTAACGCGTTATAGAGATAAATTTTCTCGAGAACCGTTTGATGAATCTGCTTCGCTCTGGGCAAGTTGGTTCATCTTGTTAATCTAAACGAGAGGACAAACCCCCAGGAAGGCACATTAACGCGTTTGAGCGCTGTGACCGTTCAAACTTCATAAATTTTCTGGACAACTTTTTCATCATATAAATATTACCTAGCTCGATAACCGTTTGATGGATCTGCTTCCTCCTCGGCAAGTAGGTTCACCTTGTTAATCTAAACGAGAGGCCAAACTCCCAGCAAGGCACATTAACGCGTTATAGAGATAAATTTTCTCTAGAACCGTTTGATGAATCTGCTTCGCTCTGGGCAAGTTGGTTCATCTTGTTAATCTAAACGAGAGGACAAACCCCCAGGAAGGCACATTAACGCGTTTGAGCGCTGTGACCGTTCAAACTTCATAAATTTTCTGGACAACTTTTTCATCATATAAATATTACCTAGCTCGATAACCGTTTGATGGATCTGCTTCCTCCTCGGCAAGTAGGTTCACCTTGTTAATCTAAACGAGAGGCCAAACTCCCAGCAAGGCACATTAACGCGTTATAGAGATAAATTTTCTCGAGAACCGTTTGATGAATCTGCTTCGCTCTGGGCAGGTTGGTTCATCTTTGTTAATCTAAACGAGAGGACAAACCCCCAGGAAGGCACATTAACGCGCGTTTGAGCGCTGTGACCGTTCAAACTTTCATAAATTTTCTGGACAACTTTTTCATCATATAAATATTACCTAGCTCGATAACCGTTTGATGGATCTGCTTCCACCTCGGCAAGTAGGTTCACCTTGTTAATCTAAACGAGAGGCCAAACTCCCAGCAAGGCACATTAACGCGTTATAGAGATAAATTTTCTCGAGAACCGTTTGATGAATCTGCTTCGCTCTGGGCAAGTTGGTTCATCTTGTTAATCTAAACGAGAGGACAAACCCCCAGGAAGGCACATTAACGCGTTTGAGCGCTGTGACCGTTCAAACTTTCATAAATTTTCTGGACAACTTTTTCATCATATAAATATTACCTAGCTCGATAACCGTTTGATGGATCTGCTTCCTCTCGGCAAGTAGGTTCACCTTGTTAATCTAAACGAGAGGAGGCCAAACTCCCAGCCCAGCAGGCACATTAACGCGTTATAGAGATAAATTTTCTCGAGAACCGTTTGATGAATCTGCTTCGCTCTGGCAAGTTGGTTCATCTTGTTAATCTAAACGAGAGGACAAACCCCCAGGAAGGCACATTAACGCGTTTGAGCGCTGTGACCGTTCAAACTTCATAATTTTTGGACAACTTTTTCATCATATAAATATTTACCTAGCTCGATAACCGTTTTTGATCTGCCTCCTCCTCGGCAAGTAGGTTCACCTTGTTAATCTAAACGAGAGGCCAAACTCCCAGCAAGGCACATTAACGAGCAGTTATAGGATAAATTTTCTCGAGCTCCATGCCTTGAAACTCTTTCAATTTTTTATATGTTGTTATCTTGTTTGATGAGAGGACAAACCCCCAGGAAAGGCACATTAACGCGTTTGAGCGCGCTAAAACTTTCATAAATTTTCTGGACAACTTTTTCATCATATAAATATTACCTAGCTCGATAACCGTTTGATGGATCTGCTTCCTCCTCGGCAAGTAGGTTCACCTTGTTAATCTAAACGAGAGGCCAAACTCCCAGCAAGGCACATTAACGCGTTATAGAGATAAATTTTCTCGATCGTTTGATGAATCTGCTTCGCTCTCGGCAAGTTGGTTCATCTTGTTAATCTAAACGAGAGGACAAACTCCCAGGAAGGCACATTAACGCGTTATAGAGATATAAATTTTCTCGAGAACCGTTTGATGAATCTGCTTCTGCTCTGGGCAAGTTGGTTCATCTTGTTAATCTAAACGAGAGGACAAACCCCCAGCAAGGCACATTAACGCGTTTGAGCGCTGTGACCGTTCAAACTTGATAAATTTTCTGGACAACTTTTTCATCATATAAATATTACCTAGCTCGACAAACCGTTTGAAGGCATCATTAACGCGTTTGAGCGCTGTAGGTTCACCTTGTTAATCTAAACGAGAGGCCAAACTCCCAGCAAGGCACATTAACGCGTTATAGAGATAAATTTTCTCGATAACCGTTTGATGGATCTGCTTCGCTCTCGGCAAGTAGGTTCACCTTGTTAATCTAAACGAGAGGCCAAACTCCCAGCAAGGCACATTAACGCGTTATAGAGATAAATTTTCTCGAGAACCGTTTGATGAATCTGCTTCGCTCTGGGCAAGTTGGTTCATCTTGTTAATCTAAACGAGAGGACAAACCCCCAGGAAGGCACATTAACGCGTTTGAGCGCTGTGACCGTTCAAACTTCATAAATTTTCTGGACAACTTTTTCATCATATAAATATTACCTAGCTCGATAACCGTTTGATGGATCTGCTTCCTCCTCGGCAAGTAGGTTCACCTTGTTAATCTAAACGAGAGGCCAAACTCCCAGCAAGGCACATTAACGCGTTATAGAGATAAATTTTCTCGAGAACCGTTTGATGAATCTGCTTCGCTCTGGGCAAGTTGGTTCATCTTGTTAATCTAAACGAGAGGACAAACCCCCAGGAAGGCACATTAACGCGTTTGAGCGCTGTGACCGTTCAAACTTCATAAATTTCTGGACAACTTTTTCATCATATAAATATTACCTAGCTCGATAACCGTTTGATGGATCTGCTTCCACCTCGGCAAGTAGGTTCACCTTGTTAATCTAAACGAGAGGCCAAACTCCCAGCAAGGCACATTAACGCGTTATAGAGATAAATTTTCTCGAGAACCGTTTGATGAATCTGCTTCGCTCTGGGCAGGTTGGTTCATCTTGTTAATCTAAACGAGAGGACAAACCCCCAGGAAGGCACATTAACGCGTTTGAGCGCTGTGACCGTTCAAACTTCATAAATTTTCTGGACAACTTTTTCATCATATAAATATTACCTAGCTCGATAACCGTTTGATGGATCTGCTTTCACCTCGGCAAGTAGGTTCACCTTGTTAATCTAAACGAGAGGCCAAACTCCCAGCAAGGCACATTAACGCGTTATAGAGATAAATTTTCTCGAGAACCGTTTGATGAATCTGCTTCGCTCTGGGCAAGTTGGTTCATCTTGTTAATCTAAACGAGAGGACAAACCCCCAGGAAGGCACATTAACGCGTTTGAGCGCTGTGACCGTTCAAACTTCATAAATTTTCTGGACAACTTTTTCATCATATAAATATTACCTAGCTCGATAACCGTTTGATGGATCTGCTTCCTCCTCGGCAAGTAGGTTCACCTTGTTAATCTAAACGAGAGGCCAAACTCCCAGCAAGGCACATTAACGCGTTATAGAGATAAATTTTCTCGAGAACCGTTTGATGAATCTGCTTCGCTCTGGGCAGGTTGGTTCATCTTGTTAATCTAAACGAGAGGACAAACCCCAGGAAGGCACATTAACGCGTTTGAGCGCTGTGACCGTTCAAACTTCATAAATTTTCTGGACAACTTTTTCATCATATAAATATTACCTAGCTCGATAACCGTTTGATGGATCTGCTTCCA
>CM043023.1:2927384-2949570 GCA_023690525.1 Holotrichia oblita
CCTCGGCAAGTAGGTTCACCTTGTTAATCTAAACGAGAGGCCAAACTCCCAGCAAGGCACATTAACGCGTTATAGAGATAAATTTTCTCGAGAACCGTTTGATGAATCTGCTTCGCTCTCGGCCAGTTGGTTCATCTTGTTAATCTAAACGAGAGGACAAACCCCCAGGAAGGCACATTAACGCGTTTGAGCGCTGTGACCGTTCAAACTTCATAAATTTTCTGGACAACTTTTTCATCATATAAATATTACCTAGCTCGATAACCGTTTGATGGATCTGCTTCCTCCTCGGCAAGTAGGTTCACCTTGTTAATCTAAACGAGAGGCCAAACTCCCAGCAAGGCACATTAACGCGTTATAGAGATAAATTTTCTCGAGAACCGTTTGATGAATCTGCTTCGCTCTCGGCAAGTTGGTTCATCTTGTTAATCTAAACGAGAGGACAAACCCCCAGGAAGGCACATTAACGCGTTTGAGCGCTGTGACCGTTCAAACTTCATAAATTTTCTGGACAACTTTTTCATCATATAAATATTACCTAGCTCGATAACCGTTTGATGGATCTGCTTCCTCCTCGGCAAGTAGGTTCACCTTGTTAATCTAAACGAGAGGCCAAACTCCCAGCAAGGCACATTAACGCGTTATAGAGATAAATTTTCTCGAGAACCGTTTGATGAATCTGCTTCGCTCTCGGCCAGATGGTTCATCTTGTTAATCTAAACGAGAGGACAAACCCCCAGGAAGGCACATTAACGCGTTTGAGCGCTGTGACCGTTCAAACTTCATAAATTTTCTGGACAACTTTTTCATCATATAAATATTACCTAGCTCGATAACCGTTTGATGGATCTGCTTCCTCCTCGGCAAGTAGGTTCACCTTGTTAATCTAAACGAGAGGCCAAACTCCCAGCAAGGCACATTAACGCGTTATAGAGATAAATTTTCTCGAGAACCGTTTGATGAATCTACTTCGCTCTCGGCCAGATGGTTCATCTTGTTAATCTAAACGAGAGGACAAACCCCCAGGAAGGCACATTAACGCGTTTGAGCGCTGTGACCGTTCAAACTTTCATAATTTTTTGGACAACTTTTTCATCATATAAATATTACCTAGCTCGATAACCGTTTGATGGATCTGCTTCCTCCTCGGCAAGTAGGTTCACCTTGTTAATCTAAACGAGAGGCCAAACTCCCAGCAAGGCACATTAACGCGTTATAGAGATAAATTTTCTCGAGAACCGTTTGATGAATCTGCTTCGCTCTCGGCAGTTGGTTCATCTTGTTAATCTAAACGAGAGGACAAACCCCCAGGAAGGCACATTAACGCGTTTGAGCGCTGTGACCGTTCAAACTTCATAAATTTTTTGGACAACTTTTTCATCATATAAATATTACCTAGCTCGATAACCGTTTGATGGATCTGCTTCCTCCTCGGCAAGTAGGTTCACCTTGTTAATCTAAACGAGAGGCCAAACTCCCAGCAAGGCACATTAACGGGTTATAGAGATAAATTTTCTCGAGAACCGTTTGATGAATCTACTTCGCTCTCGGCCAGATGGTTCATCTTGTTAATCTAAAGGAGAGGACAAACCCCCAGGAAGGCACATTAACGCGTTTGAGCGCTGTGACCGTTCAAACTTCATAATTTTTGGACAACTTTTTCATCATATAAATATTACCTAGCTCGATAACCGTTTGATGGATCTGCTTCCTCCTCGGCAAGTAGGTTCACCTTGTTAATCTAAACGAGAGGCCAAACTCCCAGCAAGGCACATTAACGCGTTATAGAGATAAATTTTCTCGAGAACCGTTTGATGAATCTGCTTCGCTCTCGGCAAGTTGGTTCATCTTGTTAATCTAAACGAGAGGACAAACCCCCAGGAAGGCACATTAACGCGTTTGAGCGCTGTGACCGTTCAAACTTCATAAATTTTCTGGACAACTTTTTCATCATATAAATATTACCTAGCTCGATAACCGTTTGATGGATCTGCTTCCTCCTCGGCAAGTAGGTTCACCTTGTTAATCTAAACGAGAGGCCAAACTCCCAGCAAGGCACATTAACGGGTTATAGAGATAAATTTTCTCGAGAACCGTTTGATGAATCTACTTCGCTCTCGGCAAGTTGGTTCATCTTGTTAATCTAAACGAGAGGACAAACCCCCAGGAAGGCACATTAACGCGTTTGAGCGCTGTGACCGTTCAAACTTCATAAATTTTCTGGACAACTTTTTCATCATATAAATATTACCTAGCTCGATAACCGTTTGATGGATCTGCTTCCTCCTCGGCAAGTAGGTTCACCTTGTTAATCTAAACGAGAGGCCAAACTCCCAGCAAGGCACATTAACGCGTTATAGAGATAAATTTTCTCGAGAACCGTTTGATGAATCTACTTCGCTCTCGGCAAGTTGGTTCATCTTGTTAATCTAAACGAGAGGACAAACCCCAGGAAGGCACATTAACGCGTTTGAGCGCTGTGACCGTTCAAACTTCATAAATTTTCTGGACAACTTTTTCATCATATAAATATTACCTAGCTCGATAACCGTTTGATGGATCTGCTTCCTCCTCGGCAAGTAGGTTCACCTTGTTAATCTAAACGAGAGGCCAAACTCCCAGCAAGGCACATTAACGCGTTATAGAGATAAATTTTCTCGAGAACCGTTTGATGAATCTGCTTCGCTCTCGGCAGATGGTTCATCTTGTTAATCTAAACGAGAGGACAAACCCCCAGGAAGGCACATTAACGCGTTTGAGCGCTGTGACCGTTCAAACTTCATAAATTTTCTGGACAACTGCTTCCTCCTCGGCAAGTAGGTTCACCTTGTTACCTATCTAAACGTTTGATGGCTGCAAACTCCTCAGCAAGTAGGTTCACCTTGTTAATCTAAACGAGAGGCCAAACTCCCAGCAAGGCACATTATACGAGATAAATTTTCTCGAGAACCGCTTGATGAATCTACTTCGCTCTCGGCCAGATGGTTCATCTTGTTAATCTAAACGAGAGGACAAACCCCCAGGAAGGCACATTAACGCGTTTGAGCGCTGTGACCGTTCAAACTTCATAATTTTTTGGACAACTTTTTCATCATATAAATATTACCTAGCTCGATAACCGTTTGATGGATCTGCTTCCTCCTCGGCAAGTAGGTTCACCTTGTTAATCTAAACGAGAGGCCAAACTCCCAGCAAGGCACATTAACGGGTTATAGAGATAAATTTTCTCGAGAACCGTTTGATGAATCTACTTCGCTCTCGGCCAGATGGTTCATCTTGTTAATCTAAACGAGAGGACAAACCCCAGGAAGGCACATTAACGCGTTTGAGCGCTGTGACCGTTCAAACTTCATAATTTTTTTGGACAACTTTTTCATCATATAAATATTACCTAGCTCGATAACCGTTTGATGGATCTGCTTCCTCCTCGGCAAGTAGGTTCACCTTGTTAATCTAAACGAGAGGCCAAACTCCCAGCAAGGCACATTAACGGGTTATAGAGATAAATTTTCTCGAGAACCGCTTTGATGAATCTACTTCGCTCTCGGCCAGATGGTTCATCTTGTTAATCTAAAGGAGAGGACAAACCCCCAGGAAGGCACATTAACGCGTTTGAGCGCTGTGACCGTTCAAACTTCATAATTTTTTTGGACAACTTTTTCATCATATAAATATTACCTAGCTCGATAACCGTTTGATGGATCTGCTTCCTCCTCGGCAAGTAGGTTCACCTTGTTAATCTAAACGAGAGGCCAAACTCCCAGCAAGGCACATTAACGGGTTATAGAGATAAATTTTCTCGAGAACCGTTTGATGAATCTACTTCGCTCTCGGCCAGATGGTTCATCTTGTTAATCTAAACGAGAGGACAAACCCCCAGGAAGGCACATTAACGCGTTTGAGCGCTGTGACCGTTCAAACTTTCATAATTTTTTTGGACAACTTTTTCATCATATAAATATTACCTAGCTCGATAACCGTTTGATGGATCTGCTTCCTCCTCGGCAAGTAGGTTCACCTTGTTAATCTAAACGAGAGGCCAAACTCCCAGCAAGGCACATTAACGGGTTATAGAGATAAATTTTCTCGAGAACCGTTTGATGAATCTACTTCGCTCTCGGCCAGATGGTTCATCTTGTTAATCTAAAGGAGAGGACAAACCCCCAGGAAGGCACATTAACGCGTTTGAGCGCTGTGACCGTTCAAACTTTCATAATTTTTTGGACAACTTTTTCATCATATAAATATTACCTAGCTCGATAACCGTTTGATGGATCTGCTTCCTCCTCGGCAAGTAGGTTCACCTTGTTAATCTAAACGAGAGGCCAAACTCCCAGCAAGGCACATTAACGGGTTATAGAGATAAATTTTCTCGAGAACCGTTTGATGAATCTACTTCGCTCTCGGCCAGATGGTTCATCTTGTTAATCTAAACGAGAGGACAAACCCCAGGAAGGCACATTAACGCGTTTGAGCGCTGTGACCGTTCAAACTTCATAAATTTTTTGGACAACTTTTTCATCATATAAATATTACCTAGCTCGATAACCGTTTGATGGATCTGCTTCCTCCTCGGCAAGTAGGTTCACCTTGTTAATCTAAACGAGAGGCCAAACTCCCAGCAAGGCACATTAACGGGTTATAGAGATAAATTTTCTCGAGAACCGTTTGATGAATCTACTTCGCTCTCGGCCAGATGGTTCATCTTGTTCATCTAAAAGGGAGGACAAACCCCCAGGAAGGCATTAACGCGTTTGGGCGCTGTGACCGATTCAAACTTGCGAATTTTTGGACAACTTTTTTCATCATATAAATATTACCTGACTCAATATCCATTTGATGGGATCTGCTTCTCCTCTTCAGGTGGAAAAGGTTCCATGTTAATCTAAACGAGAGACCAAGCTCAACAAGGCACATTAACAGGTTATAGAGATAAATTTTCTCGAGAACACTTGATGAATCTACTTCGCTCTCATCAGATATGGTTCATCTTGTTAATCTAAAGGAGACAAATCCAGGAGAGGCACGTGCGCGTTTGGGCCTTTTGTGACAATTCAAACTTCATAATTTTTTGGACAACTTTTTCATCATATAATCTGCACCTAGCTCAATATTGCGTTTGATGGATCTGCTTTCACATCGGCAAGTAGGTTCACCTTGTTAATCTAAACCAGAGGCCAAACTCCCAGCAAGGCACATTAACGCGTTATAGAGATAAATTTTCTCTAGAACCGTATGATGAATCTGCTTCGCTCTGGGCAAGTTGGTTCACCTTGTTAATCTAAACGAGAGGACAAATTCCTAGGAAGGCACATCAACGCGTTTGAGCGCTGTGACCGTTCAAACTTTCATAAATTATCTGGACAACTTTTTCGTCATATAAATATTACCTAGCTCGATAACCGTTTGATGGACCTGCTTCCACCTTGGCAAGTAGGTTCACCTTGTTAATCTAAACGAGAGGCCAAACTCCCAGCAAGGCACATTAACGCGATATAGAGATAAATTTTCTCTAGAACCATATGATGGATCTGCTTCGCTCTGGGCAAGTTGGTTCATCTTGTTAATCTAAACGAGAGGACAAACCCCCATGAAGGCACATTAACGCGTTTGAGCGCTGTGACCGTTCAAACTTCATAAATTTTCTGGACAACTTTTTTATCATATAAATATTATCTAGCTCGATAACCGTTTGATGGATCTGCTTTCACCTCGGCAAGTAGGTTCACCTTGTTAATCTAAACGAGAGGCCAAACTCCCAGCAAGGCACATTAACGCGATATAGAGATAAATTTTCCCGAGAACCGTTTGATGAATCTGCTTCGCTCTGGGCAGGTTGGTTCATATTGTTAATCTAAACGAGAGGACAAACCCCCACGAAGGCACATTAACGCGTTTGAGCGCTGTGACCGTTCAAACTTCATAAATTTTCTAGACAAGTTTTTCATCATATAAATATTACCTAGCTCGATAACTGTCTGATGGATCTGCTTCCTCCTCGGCAAGTAGGTTCACCTTGTTAATCTAAACGAGAGGCCAAACTCCCAGCAAGGCACACTAACGCGTTATAGAGATACATTTTCTCTAGAACCGTTTGATGAATCTGCTTCGCTCTGGGCAGGTTGGTTCATCTTGTTAATCTAAACGAGAGGACAAACCCCCATGAAGGCACAACAACGCGTTTGAGCGCTGTGACCGTTCAAACTTCATAAATTTTCTAGACAACTTTTTCATCATATAAATATTACCTAGCTCGATAACTGTCTGATGGATCTGCTTCCTCCTCGGCAAGTAGGTTCACCTTGTTAATCTAAACGAGAGGCCAAACTCCCAGCAAGGCACATTAACGCGTTATAGAGATAAATTTTCTCGAGAACCGTTTGATGAATCTGCTTCGCTCTGGGCAAGTTGGTTCATCTTGTGAATCTAAACGAGAGGACAAACCCCCACGAAGGCACATTAACGCGTTTGAGCGCTGTGACCGTTCAAACTTTCACAAATTTTCTGGACAACTTTTTCATCATATAAATATTACCTAGCTCGATAACCGTTTGATGGATCTGCTTCCACCTCCTCAAAGTAGGTTCACCTTGTTAATCCAAGCGAGAGGCCAAACTTCCAGCAAGGCACATTAACGCGATATAGAGATAAATTTTCCCGAGAACCGTTTGATGAATCTGCTTCGCTCTGGGCAGGTTGGTTCATATTGTTAATCTAAACGAGAGGACAAACCCCCACGAAGGCACATTAACGCGTTTGAGCGCTGTGACCGTTCAAACTTCATAAATTTTCTAGACAAGTTTTTCATCATATAAATATTACCTAGCTCGATAACTGTCTGATGGATCTGCTTCCTCCTCGGCAAGTAGGTTCACCTTGTTAATCTAAACGAGAGGCCAAACTCCCAGCAAGGCACACTAACGCGTTATAGAGATACATTTTCTCTAGAACCGTATGATGAATCTGCTTCGCTCTGGGCAAGTTGGTTCATCTTGTTAATCTAAACGAGAGGACAAATTCCCAGGAAGGCACATCAACGCGTTTGAGCGCTGTGACCGTTCAAACTTCATAAATTTACTGGACAACTTTTTCATTATATAAATATTACCTAGCTCTATAACCGTTTGATGGATCTGCTTTCACCTCGGCAAGTAGGTTCACCTTGTTAATCTAAACGAGAGGCCAAACTCCCAGCAAGGCACATTAACGCGTTATAGAGATAAATTTTCCCGAGAACCGTATGATTAATCTGCTTCGCTCTGGGCAAGTTGATTCATCTTGTTAATCTAAACAAGAGGACAGACCCCCAGGAAGGCACATTAACGCCTTTGAGCGCTGTGACCGTTCAAACTTCATAAATAAGTTCATGTACGCTCGTAGCGAGTAGACGTGTTGGCTGTGCGATATATGTATTATAAAGTTAGTGGTCACTTTTATATATCTTAAAGTCCTCAATGATGGCGGGTGATAATTATGATCGGTCAACAAGATCAAAAGCTGAACAGGAAGAACTTATTAATAGAGTGATAGAAAAAGTATTAACAAACAAAACGTTCTTGGAAAAAATGCTAAACGCCGTCCATGATGCGCTGTCTTCGCGCGATCAAAAAATAAAAGAGTTGGAAGATCGTATTGAACTTCAAGAACAATATAGTAGAAGTAACAATTTACGTATTTTTGGAGTTCCTGAATCACAAGCGGAGAAAGTGGAAGATGTGATTGTAAAAATATGCAGCGACAAACTCAATCTAAATATTTCCACCGCTGATATTGATTGCTGTCACCGTTTAAAGGGAAAAAGAAGGAACTCATCGTCCAATTATAGTCCGTTTTTGCCAAAGAAGCATACGTAATGATGTCTACAGAGCTAAGAATAAATTAAAAGGTACAAAAACTGTTATTCGCGAAGATTTAACTAAAGCACGTATTTCTGTTGTTAAAAGTTTAATAAATAAGACCTCTTATAGGGATGTATTCACAAATAATGGAAATATTTTTGTAAAAATAAGAGGAAACATTTGTAAAATTAAATCAATAAGTGACTATAATAACATTATAGATAAACATTTTAACGTCGCATAGTAACTTAATTGCCTCTCGTTCTATCTAAGTGGTTCTTTTCTGTATTTTCTTTTGCTATCTTTTTTTTTTTGTATTTATTTCTTGTACTCGTATAAATATGTTTTAGTCTTTCTTAGCTCAGTTGTTCTCTTATTTGAACTTATGAATTTAAAACTATTTTATATATCAATTTATTTCCGATAATTATTTTAGTATAATGTCTCCTAGATGTACTCTGGCACACTTGAATAGTAGATCGATTTTTACTAAATTAAATAATGTATCAAATTATATCCACACTCATAATATTGATATATTAGCAGTTACTGAAACTTGGTTAAATGCGCATATTGATTCTGATTTCGTGGCGATTAACGGTTACAATTTTTCAGAAGGGATAGGTTAACTAGGGGTGGGGGAGTTGGCTTTTATGTAAAGAAAAATATACAAGTATCTGTATTGGATACAAGTCTAAAAATTGAGCAATTATGGCTAAGTATTGTATTGAATAATAAAAAAACTATTGTTGGTGTGGCTTACAAACCCCCTCTGATAGACTATAAGTTCTTCTTGGATGAAATTGAGTGTTCTTTAGACTTAGCATTTTCGGCCACGGACAGGGTGCTTTGCTGTGGAGATTTTAATATAGATTTGCTTAAAGTGCAGGATGCGTCCACTATCTATTTTCTTGATTTTCTTGATTCATTAAATATGAAACAAATTATTAGCCAGCCAACACGTTTAACTAAAAACTCAATCTCGTTACTTGATGTTGTTTTTTGTACAAGTACTGTTGAATTTTCTGATTCTGGGGTGTTATCATGCGACTTCTCTGATCATGATGCTGTATATTGTAACATATTATGTATCTCCCCAAATATTGAACCTAAATTTTACTCATACAGGAACTTTAAAAGAATTGATTATAACAAGTTTGAGTATGATTTAAATTTACTACCTTTGCATTACATATTTACCATGGAGGATATTGATGACAAAGTTCACTTTTTTAATCGTTGTTTGTTGGAGTTATTTAATGTGCATGCACCTGTGCTGACTAGACGATTTACTAAGAGGTGTACTCCTTGGCTTACTGATAATTTAAAACTACTTATTCAGTTAAGAGATAAAGCGCAAGCAAGATTTCGAAAATCATTGTCCTCTGCTCATTGGGATTATTACAAAACTTTGCGTAATTTAACAACCTCTACATTTAAAAAGGGAAAAAAGGCATACTTCGATTTTATTTCAAGGACAACACCACCCAATAAATTGTGGAGACATTTTTCTTTTCTGGATTTCAGTAGTCGGGGGCTACTGATGCATTGCCATTGAATCTTTCTGATGTAGTCGCGATCAATAATCACTTTTTAAACAACATTCCGGGCAGTAATAATCATGACGTTTTCTTTCACAATAACAATAATATACATTTTTTCTTTCTCTCTGGTTGATCCCAACCTGATAATGAATATTATCCATAATATTGGTTCTACTGCTACTGGTGTTGATGAAATCAACATAATAATGCTTAAGACATGTTGCCCGTACCTGGTTCCATTTATAACTCACTTAGTTAACTCTTGTATAGAAAAATCTGTGGTACCTGTGATGTGGAAGTATGCATTGATTAGACCACTTCCTAAAGTCATAAATCCTACCTCTTTCAACGATTTGAGGCCAATAAGTTTATTGCCGACTATGTCTAAAATATTTGAAAAAGTCATCCATATGCAATTGAATAAATTTGTTATTGATAATGGTATACTCCCAAATATCCAATCGGGTTTTAGAAAGGGGCACAGTTGTGAAACTGCACTACTGAGTGTGACAGATGATATTATTGGGGCTACAGATAAGGGTTTGGTCACTGCCTTGGTGCTGTTAGATTACTCTAAAGCGTTTGACACAGTTTGTCATGCCACTCTTTGCTCTGTTCTGCTTCATTTTGGTTTAAGTCGTGCATCTGTGAAGTTAATACAAAGTTATCTATCTCATAGAAAGCAGAGTGTTATCTTGGAGTCAAGGGTGTCACCTCCGCTTAGTCTTAAATCGGGCGTGCCGCAGGGCTCAATTTTGGGCCCGCTATTGTATTCAATTTACACGTCTAAGTTTATTGAGCACATCAAGGTATGCCGTACGCACATTTATGCTGACGACACACAGCTTTATCTTTCTTTCGAGCCTAGTGAATGGCGGTTAGCTTTGGATGCTATAAACGCTGATTTAAATTCTCTTAATAATATCTCTACTAAGTTTGATTTACGATTAAATCCAACTAAATCTAAGGTATTACTCTTTGGAAAGTCTAAAATATGTAAAGAGCTGCAAAGGGTATTTAAGGTAGTAGTTGCTGGTATACAGTTACCAGTTGTTGAAGATGCAAGGAATTTAGGTTTATGTATGGATAACTCATTTAGATTTCATAGTCAAATTACAAATAATATAAAATCAGCATACATGAATTTAAGAAAGCTTTATGCATAGAACTTCCTTGCCACTAAATGTTAAAATAAAGTTGTGTGAAGCGTTCGTGTTGTCTCAATTTACTTATTGCTCTTCCATTTATCACTCTGCTATTGACAATGTTACCAGTGGTCGTATTCAGAGGTTACAAAACTCATGTCTACGATTTATTTTTGGAATCAGAAAATACGAACATATCTCGCATAAATTAAAAGATGTTGGCTGGTTAAATATGAAAAATAGAAGAGAATTGAAAATGTTGACTCTCTTCCATAAGATTGTGATAAACAAGTCGCCGCCGTATTTGTACTTAAGAATTAGGTTTAGATCTGATGTACATAACATTACCACGAGATTTAGAGGCTTAATATCTCCTCCTATATTCAAACTTCTTTGTTTAAACGTTCGTTTTCGTATAATCTTTACATTAAGTATAATAGCGTTGACGTAAGCCTTAAGGCTCTTGGTATTGGTGCCTTTAAGTCTCGTTTGAAGAAGATATTATTTGAAGGTCAGGTTTGAGTGTGTTGGAGTGTCAGGAATATACATGTTTTGCTTTTTCTTTCAGCGTAATTACTATTCAATTTACATACTTACAACTGAGCGTACATGAAAGATTTATTGAATATATTTAATTTCTTAATTTTAGTTTTTAGATAGGGATAAGCAGCAATTGTATGTGCGCATGTATTAGTGCTACGGGGTCAGTTAGAGCAGTAATATTACTGAAACTCGCCCTGAGATTTGCGGGTTGTTAATAATAATGCTTTTTGTTTTTTCTTTTTCTTCTGTCTATATATATATATATTTTTTTTTTGTGGCTATTATTTTGTTAGATATGTAACATACTCGCAATAAAAGACATATAATATAATAATTTTTTTGGACAACTTTTTCATCATATAAATAGTACCTAGCTCAATATCCGTTTGATGGATCTGCTTCCTCCTCGGCAAGTAGGTTCACCTTGTTAATCTAAACAGGGCAAACTCCCAGCAAGGCACATTAACGGAGTTATAGAGATGATTTTCTCGAGAATCGCTTGATGAATCTACTTCGCTCTCGGCCAGATGGATCATCGTTAATCTAAAAGGAGAGGGGACAAACCCCCAGGAAGGCATTAACGCGTTTGAGCGCTGTGACCATTCAAACTTCATAAATTTTCTGGACAACTTTTTCATCATATAAATATTACCTAGCTCGATAACCGTTTGATGGATCTGCTTCCTCCTCGGCAAGTAGGTTCACCTTGTTAATCTAAACGAGAGGCCAAACTCCCAGCAAGGCACATTAACGCGTTATAGAGATAAATTTTCTCGAGAACCGTTTGATGAATCTGCTTCGCTCTGGGCCAGTTGGTTCATCTTGTTAATCTAAACGAGAGGACAAACCCCAGGAAGGCACATTAACGCGTTTGAGCGCTGTGACCGTTCAAACTTCATAAATTTTCTGGACAACTTTTTCATCATATAAATATTACCTAGCTCGATAACCGTTTGATGGATCTGCTTCCTCCTCGGCAAGTAGGTTCACCTTGTTAATCTAAACGAGAGGCCAAACTCCCAGCAAGGCACATTAACGGGTTATAGAGATAAATTTTCTCGAGAACCGTTTGATGAATCTGCTTCGCTCTCGGCAAGTTGGTTCATCTTGTTAATCTAAACGAGAGGACAAACCCCAGGAAGGCACATTAACGCGTTTGAGCGCTGTGACCGTTCAAACTTCATAAATTTTCTGGACAACTTTTTCATCATATAAATATTACCTAGCTCGATAACCGTTTGATGGATCTGCTTCCACCTCGGCAAGTAGGTTCACCTTGTTAATCTAAACGAGAGGCCAAACTCCCAGCAAGGCACATTAACGGGTTATAGAGATAAATTTTCTCGAGAACCGTTTGATGAATCTGCTTCGCTCTCGGCCAGATGGTTCATCTTGTTAATCTAAACGAGAGGACAAACCCCCAGGAAGGCACATTAACGCGTTTGAGCGCTGTGACCGTTCAAACTTTCATAAATTTTCTGGACAACTTTTTCATCATATAAATATTACCTAGCTCGATAACCGTTTGATGGATCTGCTTCCTCCTCGGCAAGTAGGTTCACCTTGTTAATCTAAACGAGAGGCCAAACTCCCAGCAAGGCACATTAACGGGTTATAGAGATAAATTTTCTCGAGAACCGTTTGATGAATCTACTTCGCTCTCGGCAAGATGGTTCATCTTGTTAATCTAAACGAGAGGACAAACCCCAGGAAGGCACATTAACGCGTTTGAGCGAGAACTGTGACCGTTCAAACTTCATAAAACTTTTTTTGGACAACTTTTTCATCATATAAATATTACCTAGCTCGATAACCGTTTGATGGATCTGCTTCCTCCTCGGCAAGTAGGTTCACCTTGTTAATCTAAACGAGAGGCCAAACTCCCAGCAAGGCACATTAACGCGTTATAGAGATAAATTTTCTCGAGAACCGTTTGATGAATCTGCTTCGCTCTCGGCAAGTTGGTTCATCTTGTTAATCTAAACGAGAGGACAAACCCCCAGGAAGGCACATTAACGCGTTTGAGCGCTGTGACCGTTCAAACTTCATAAATTTTCTTGGACAACTTTTTCATCATATAAATATTACCTAGCTCGATAACCGTTTGATGGATCTGCTTCCTCCTCGGCAAGTAGGTTCACCTTGTTAATCTAAACGAGAGGCCAAACTCCCAGCAAGGCACATTAACGGGTTATAGAGATAAATTTTCTCGAGAACCGTTTGATGAATCTACTTCGCTCTCGGCAGTTGGTTCATCTTGTTAATCTAAACGAGAGGACAAACCCCAGGAAGGCACATTAACGCGTTTGAGCGCTGTGACCGTTCAAACTTCATAAATTTTCTGGACAACTTTTTCATCATATAAATATTACCTAGCTCGATAACCGTTTGATGGATCTGCTTCCTCCTCGGCAAGTAGGTTCACCTTGTTAATCTAAACGAGAGGCCAAACTCCCAGCAAGGCACATTAACGGGTTATAGAGATAAATTTTCTCGAGAACCGTTTGATGAATCTACTTCGCTCTCGGCAAGTTGGTTCATCTTGTTAATCTAAACGAGAGGACAAACCCCCAGGAAGGCACATTAACGCGTTTGAGCGCTGTGACCGTTCAAACTTCATAAATTTTCTGGACAACTTTTTCATCATATAAATATTACCTAGCTCGATAACCGTTTGATGGATCTGCTTCCTCCTCGGCAAGTAGGTTCACCTTGTTAATCTAAACGAGAGGCCAAACTCCCAGCAAGGCACATTAACGGGTTATAGAGATAAATTTTCTCGAGAACCGTTTGATGAATCTGCTTCGCTCTCGGCAAGTTGGTTCATCTTGTTAATCTAAACGAGAGGACAAACCCCCAGGAAGGCACATTAACGCGTTTGAGCGCTGTGACCGTTCAAACTTCATAAATTTTCTGGACAACTTTTTCATCATATAAATATTACCTAGCTCGATAACCGTTTGATGGATCTGCTTCCTCCTCGGCAAGTAGGTTCACCTTGTTAATCTAAACGAGAGGCCAAACTCCCAGCAAGGCACATTAACGCGTTATAGAGATAAATTTTCTCGAGAACCGTTTGATGAATCTGCTTCGCTCTCGGCAAGATGGTTCATCTTGTTAATCTAAACGAGAGGACAAACCCCCAGGAAGGCACATTAACGCGTTTGAGCGCTGTGACCGTTCAAACTTCATAATTTTTTGGACAACTTTTTCATCATATAAATATTACCTAGCTCGATAACCGTTTGATGGATCTGCTTCCTCCTCGGCAAGTAGGTTCACCTTGTTAATCTAAACGAGAGGCCAAACTCCCAGCAAGGCACATTAACGGGTTATAGAGATAAATTTTCTCGAGAACCGTTTGATGAATCTGCTTCGCTCTCGGCCAGTTGGTTCATCTTGTTAATCTAAACGAGAGGACAAACCCCCAGGAAGGCACATTAACGCGTTTGAGCGCTGTGACCGTTCAAACTTCATAAATTTTCTGGACAACTTTTTCATCATATAAATATTACCTAGCTCGATAACCGTTTGATGGATCTGCTTCCTCCTCGGCAAGTAGGTTCACCTTGTTAATCTAAACGAGAGGCCAAACTCCCAGCAAGGCACATTAACGGGTTATAGAGATAAATTTTCTCGAGAACCGTTTGATGAATCTGCTTCGCTCTCGGCAGATGGTTCATCTTGTTAATCTAAACGAGAGGACAAACCCCCAGGAAGGCACATTAACGCGTTTGAGCGCTGTGACCGTTCAAACTTCATAAATTTTCTGGACAACTTTTTCATCATATAAATATTACCTAGCTCGATAACCGTTTGATGGATCTGCTTCCTCCTCGGCAAGTAGGTTCACCTTGTTAATCTAAACGAGAGGCCAAACTCCCAGCAAGGCACATTAACGGGTTATAGAGATAAATTTTCTCGAGAACCGTTTGATGAATCTGCTTCGCTCTCGGCCAGATGGTTCATCTTGTTAATCTAAACGAGAGGACAAACCCCCAGGAAGGCACATTAACGCGTTTGAGCGCTGTGACCGTTCAAACTTCATAAATTTTCTGGACAACTTTTTCATCATATAAATATTACCTAGCTCGATAACCGTTTGATGGATCTGCTTCCTCCTCGGCAAGTAGGTTCACCTTGTTAATCTAAACGAGAGGCCAAACTCCCAGCAAGGCACATTAACGGGTTATAGAGATAAATTTTCTCGAGAACCGTTTGATGAATCTACTTCGCTCTCGGCCAGATGGTTCATCTTGTTAATCTAAACGAGAGGACAAACCCCCAGGAAGGCACATTAACGCGTTTGAGCGCTGTGACCGTTCAAACTTCATAAATTTTCTGGACAACTTTTTCATCATATAAATATTACCTAGCTCGATAACCGTTTGATGGATCTGCTTCCTCCTCGGCAAGTAGGTTCACCTTGTTAATCTAAACGAGAGGCCAAACTCCCAGCAAGGCACATTAACGGGTTATAGAGATAAATTTTCTCGAGAACCGTTTGATGAATCTACTTCGCTCTCGGCCAGATGGTTCATCTTGTTAATCTAAACGAGAGGACAAACCCCAGGAAGGCACATTAACGCGTTTGAGCGCTGTGACCGTTCAAACTTCATAAATTTTCTGGACAACTTTTTCATCATATAAATATTACCTAGCTCGATAACCGTTTGATGGATCTGCTTCCTCCTCGGCAAGTAGGTTCACCTTGTTAATCTAAACGAGAGGCCAAACTCCCAGCAAGGCACATTAACGGGTTATAGAGATAAATTTTCTCGAGAACCGTTTGATGAATCTACTTCGCTCTCGGCCAGATGGTTCATCTTGTTAATCTAAACGAGAGGACAAACCCCAGGAAGGCACATTAACGCGTTTGAGCGCTGTGACCGTTCAAACTTCATAAATTTTCTGGACAACTTTTTCATCATATAAATATTACCTAGCTCGATAACCGTTTGATGGATCTGCTTCCTCCTCGGCAAGTAGGTTCACCTTGTTAATCTAAACGAGAGGCCAAACTCCCAGCAAGGCACATTAACGGGTTATAGAGATAAATTTTCTCGAGAACCGTTTGATGAATCTACTTCGCTCTCGGCCAGATGGTTCATCTTGTTAATCTAAACGAGAGGACAAACCCCCAGGAAGGCACATTAACGCGTTTGAGCGCTGTGACCGTTCAAACTTCATAAATTTTTTGGACAACTTTTTCATCATATAAATATTACCTAGCTCGATAACCGTTTGATGGATCTGCTTCCTCCTCGGCAAGTAGGTTCACCTTGTTAATCTAAACGAGAGGCCAAACTCCCAGCAAGGCACATTAACGGGTTATAGAGATAAATTTTCTCGAGAACCGTTTGATGAATCTACTTCGCTCTCGGCCAGATGGTTCATCTTGTTAATCTAAACGAGAGGACAAACCCCAGGAAGGCACATTAACGCGTTTGAGCGCTGTGACCGTTCAAACTTCATAAATTTTTGGACAACTTTTTCATCATATAAATATTACCTAGCTCGATAACCGTTTGATGGATCTGCTTCCTCCTCGGCAAGTAGGTTCACCTTGTTAATCTAAACGAGAGGCCAAACTCCCAGCAAGGCACATTAACGGGTTATAGAGATAAATTTTCTCGAGAACCGTTTGATGAATCTACTTCGCTCTCGGCCAGATGGTTCATCTTGTTAATCTAAAGGAGAGGACAAACCCCAGGAAGGCACATTAACGCGTTTGAGCGCTGTGACCGTTCAAACTTCATAAATTTTTTGGACAACTTTTTCATCATATAAATATTACCTAGCTCGATAACCGTTTGATGGATCTGCTTCCTCCTCGGCAAGTAGGTTCACCTTGTTAATCTAAACGAGAGGCCAAACTCCCAGCAAGGCACATTAACGGGTTATAGAGATAAATTTTCTCGAGAACCGTTTGATGAATCTACTTCGCTCTCGGCCAGATGGTTCATCTTGTTAATCTAAACGAGAGGACAAACCCCCAGGAAGGCACATTAACGCGTTTGAGCGCTGTGACCGTTCAAACTTCATAATTTTTTTGGACAACTTTTTCATCATATAAATATTACCTAGCTCGATAACCGTTTGATGGATCTGCTTCCTCCTCGGCAAGTAGGTTCACCTTGTTAATCTAAACGAGAGGCCAAACTCCCAGCAAGGCACATTAACGGGTTATAGAGATAAATTTTCTCGAGAACCGTTTGATGAATCTACTTCGCTCTCGGCCAGATGGTTCATCTTGTTAATCTAAACGAGAGGACAAACCCCCAGGAAGGCACATTAACGCGTTTGAGCGCTGTGACCGTTCAAACTTCATAAATTTTCTGGACAACTTTTTCATCATATAAATATTACCTAGCTCGATAACCGTTTGATGGATCTGCTTCCTCCTCGGCAAGTAGGTTCACCTTGTTAATCTAAACGAGAGGCCAAACTCCCAGCAAGGCACATTAACGGGTTATAGAGATAAATTTTCTCGAGAACCGTTTGATGAATCTACTTCGCTCTCGGCCAGATGGTTCATCTTGTTAATCTAAACGAGAGGACAAACCCCAGGAAGGCACATTAACGCGTTTGAGCGCTGTGACCGTTCAAACTTCATAATTTTTTTGGACAACTTTTTCATCATATAAATATTACCTAGCTCGATAACCGTTTGATGGATCTGCTTCCTCCTCGGCAAGTAGGTTCACCTTGTTAATCTAAACGAGAGGCCAAACTCCCAGCAAGGCACATTAACGGGTTATAGAGATAAATTTTCTCGAGAACCGTTTGATGAATCTACTTCGCTCTCGGCCAGATGGTTCATCTTGTTAATCTAAACGAGAGGACAAACCCCCAGGAAGGCACATTAACGCGTTTGAGCGCTGTGACCGTTCAAACTTCATAAATTTTTTGGACAACTTTTTCATCATATAAATATTACCTAGCTCGATAACCGTTTGATGGATCTGCTTCCTCCTCGGCAAGTAGGTTCACCTTGTTAATCTAAACGAGAGGCCAAACTCCCAGCAAGGCACATTAACGGGTTATAGAGATAAATTTTCTCGAGAACCGTTTGATGAATCTACTTCGCTCTCGGCCAGATGGTTCATCTTGTTAATCTAAACGAGAGGACAAACCCCCAGGAAGGCACATTAACGCGTTTGAGCGCTGTGACCGTTCAAACTTCATAATTTTTTGGACAACTTTTTCATCATATAAATATTACCTAGCTCGATAACCGTTTGATGGATCTGCTTCCTCCTCGGCAAGTAGGTTCACCTTGTTAATCTAAACGAGAGGCCAAACTCCCAGCAAGGCACATTAACGGGTTATAGAGATAAATTTTCTCGAGAACCGTTTGATGAATCTACTTCGCTCTCGGCCAGATGGTTCATCTTGTTAATCTAAACGAGAGGACAAACCCCCAGGAAGGCACATTAACGCGTTTGAGCGCTGTGACCGTTCAAACTTCATAAATTTTTTGGACAACTTTTTCATCATATAAATATTACCTAGCTCGATAACCGTTTGATGGATCTGCTTCCTCCTCGGCAAGTAGGTTCACCTTGTTAATCTAAACGAGAGGCCAAACTCCCAGCAAGGCACATTAACGGGTTATAGAGATAAATTTTCTCGAGAACCGTTTGATGAATCTACTTCGCTCTCGGCCAGATGGTTCATCTTGTTAATCTAAAGGAGAGGACAAACCCCCAGGAAGGCACATTAACGCGTTTGAGCGCTGTGACCGTTCAAACTTCATAATTTTTTTGGACAACTTTTTCATCATATAAATATTACCTAGCTCAATAACCGTTTGATGGATCTGCTTCCTCCTCGGCAAGTAGGTTCACCTTGTTAATCTAAACGAGAGGCCAAACTCCCAGCAAGGCACATTAACGGGTTATAGAGATAAATTTTCTCGAGAACCGTTTGATGAATCTACTTCGCTCTCGGCCAGATGGTTCATCTTGTTAATCTAAACGAGAGGACAAACCCCCAGGAAGGCACATTAACGCGTTTGAGCGCTGTGACCGTTCAAACTTCATAAATTTTTTGGACAACTTTTTCATCATATAAATATTACCTAGCTCGATAACCGTTTGATGGATCTGCTTCCTCCTCGGCAAGTAGGTTCACCTTGTTAATCTAAACGAGAGGCCAAACTCCCAGCAAGGCACATTAACGGGTTATAGAGATAAATTTTCTCGAGAACCGTTTGATGAATCTACTTCGCTCTCGGCCAGATGGTTCATCTTGTTAATCTAAACGAGAGGACAAACCCCAGGAAGGCACATTAACGCGTTTGAGCGCTGTGACCGTTCAAACTTCATAATTTTTTTGGACAACTTTTTCATCATATAAATATTACCTAGCTCGATAACCGTTTGATGGATCTGCTTCCTCCTCGGCAAGTAGGTTCACCTTGTTAATCTAAACGAGAGGCCAAACTCCCAGCAAGGCACATTAACGGGTTATAGAGATAAATTTTCTCGAGAACCGTTTGATGAATCTACTTCGCTCTCGGCCAGATGGTTCATCTTGTTAATCTAAAGAGAGGACAAACCCCCAGGAAGGCACATTAACGCGTTTGAGCGCTGTGACCGTTCAAACTTCATAATTTTTTTGGACAACTTTTTCATCATATAAATATTACCTAGCTCGATAACCGTTTGATGGATCTGCTTCCTCCTCGGCAAGTAGGTTCACCTTGTTAATCTAAACGAGAGGCCAAACTCCCAGCAAGGCACATTAACGGGTTATAGAGATAAATTTTCTCGAGAACCGTTTGATGAATCTACTTCGCTCTCGGCCAGATGGTTCATCTTGTTAATCTAAAGGAGAGGACAAACCCCCAGGAAGGCACATTAACGCGTTTGAGCGCTGTGACCGTTCAAACTTCATAATTTTTTGGACAACTTTTTCATCATATAAATATTACCTAGCTCGATAACCGTTTGATGGATCTGCTTCCTCCTCGGCAAGTAGGTTCACCTTGTTAATCTAAACGAGAGGCCAAACTCCCAGCAAGGCACATTAACGGGTTATAGAGATAAATTTTCTCGAGAACCGTTTGATGAATCTACTTCGCTCTCGGCCAGATGGTTCATCTTGTTAATCTAAACGAGAGGACAAACCCCCAGGAAGGCACATTAACGCGTTTGAGCGCTGTGACCGTTCAAACTTCATAATTTTTTTGGACAACTTTTTCATCATATAAATATTACCTAGCTCGATAACCGTTTGATGGATCTGCTTCCTCCTCGGCAAGTAGGTTCACCTTGTTAATCTAAACGAGAGGCCAAACTCCCAGCAAGGCACATTAACGGGTTATAGAGATAAATTTTCTCGAGAACCGCTTGATGAATCTACTTCGCTCTCGGCCAGATGGTTCATCTTGTTAATCTAAAGGAGAGGACAAACCCCCAGGAAGGCACATTAACGCGTTTGAGCGCTGTGACCGTTCAAACTTCATAATTTTTTTGGACAACTTTTTCATCATATAAATATTACCTAGCTCGATAACCGTTTGATGGATCTGCTTCCTCCTCGGCAAGTAGGTTCACCTTGTTAATCTAAACGAGAGGCCAAACTCCCAGCAAGGCACATTAACGGGTTATAGAGATAAATTTTCTCGAGAACCGCTTGATGAATCTACTTCGCTCTCGGCCAGATGGTTCATCTTGTTAATCTAAAGGAGAGGACAAACCCCCAGGAAGGCACATTAACGCGTTTGAGCGCTGTGACCGTTCAAACTTCATAATTTTTTGGACAACTTTTTCATCATATAAATATTACCTAGCTCGATAACCGTTTGATGGATCTGCTTCCTCCTCGGCAAGTAGGTTCACCTTGTTAATCTAAACGAGAGGCCAAACTCCCAGCAAGGCACATTAACGGGTTATAGAGATAAATTTTCTCGAGAACCGTTTGATGAATCTACTTCGCTCTCGGCCAGATGGTTCATCTTGTTAATCTAAAGGAGAGGACAAACCCCCAGGAAGGCACATTAACGCGTTTGAGCGCTGTGACCGTTCAAACTTCATAATTTTTTGGACAACTTTTTCATCATATAAATATTACCTAGCTCGATAACCGTTTGATGGATCTGCTTCCTCCTCGGCAAGTAGGTTCACCTTGTTAATCTAAACGAGAGGCCAAACTCCCAGCAAGGCACATTAACGGGTTATAGAGATAAATTTTCTCGAGAACCGCTTGATGAATCTACTTCGCTCTCGGCCAGATGGTTCATCTTGTTAATCTAAACGAGAGGACAAACCCCCAGGAAGGCACATTAACGCGTTTGAGCGCTGTGACCGTTCAAACTTCATAATTTTTTTGGACAACTTTTTCATCATATAAATATTACCTAGCTCGATAACCGTTTGATGGATCTGCTTCCTCCTCGGCAAGTAGGTTCACCTTGTTAATCTAAACGAGAGGCCAAACTCCCAGCAAGGCACATTAACGGGTTATAGAGATAAATTTTCTCGAGAACCGTTTGATGAATCTACTTCGCTCTCGGCCAGATGGTTCATCTTGTTAATCTAAACGAGAGGACAAACCCCCAGGAAGGCACATTAACGCGTTTGAGCGCTGTGACCGTTCAAACTTCATAATTTTTTTGGACAACTTTTTCATCATATAAATATTACCTAGCTCGATAACCGTTTGATGGATCTGCTTCCTCCTCGGCAAGTAGGTTCACCTTGTTAATCTAAACGAGAGGCCAAACTCCCAGCAAGGCACATTAACGGGTTATAGAGATAAATTTTCTCGAGAACCGTTTGATGAATCTACTTCGCTCTCGGCCAGATGGTTCATCTTGTTAATCTAAAGGAGAGGACAAACCCCAGGAAGGCACATTAACGCGTTTGAGCGCTGTGACCGTTCAAACTTCATAATTTTTTTGGACAACTTTTTCATCATATAAATATTACCTAGCTCGATAACCGTTTGATGGATCTGCTTCCTCCTCGGCAAGTAGGTTCACCTTGTTAATCTAAACGAGAGGCCAAACTCCCAGCAAGGCACATTAACGGGTTATAGAGATAAATTTTCTCGAGAACCGCTTGATGAATCTACTTCGCTCTCGGCCAGATGGTTCATCTTGTTAATC